>JAUZND010004980.1:0-11423 GCA_034780555.1 Coelogynopora nodosa
CCCGGTGTCTTTCAGAGCGGCCAGGGCCCTCACTAGGAGGGCAGTCGTTGACCCTAGGTCGGCCAATGAGCGTACTCGCCTCGTTTTTACCGTCACGCCACGACCGGCGGGCTTACCGCGGCTCACTAAGACGATGATTGCGCAGCACCGGAGTGGACATAGCCGTGTGCTGGAGGGGTGCCTCTTACATGTCCTCGTTGTGAGGAAAAGTAAGAGACTGGAGCATTGGCTCCAAGAGTGTCCGGCGCACCTTGACCTGCGGCTGCGGGTGTTCGGGTTGGGGAGTCCTCTATTGGCCGTATTGGCGGAGGACCCTATGGCGGTGTCCTCGTGTCTGCGGGGGCTTCGGCTCCCCTGACGGGGATCCCGTCTGACAACAACAACAACATCATCATAAGCAGCACCTTCGAAGCCGCCTATACTGTCTATTGCATCTCCTATTCATTATCAGGACAATACTTTTACTCAATTTGATGGGGAGCTATTACAATTCAACAAAATCTAAGCCCAATCAGAAGGAGTCACATATTTTTCTAGGACCCATCATTACTGCACCAAATGGTGTTATTGTCCCATTCTATTGTACACACAGAACCTGAGCAGTATTTGATCGATAGATTGTGGTCATGTCCGTGACGATATATATATATTTATTGATTGGGTTTCGGGTGATTTAAAGACATCAGACCGCACAAGTAAAGTCGTTAGCGTTAGTCAACTCCCTTGCTCATCTCGTCTAATAGCAACCACTTCAGATACGACTGACCCTATAAACATATTTAAATGCGAACAATACAATTCAAATTTTAGGTCGATAAAAATTCTGAACATGCACTGAAGAACGTGTTATCCTGATGGACTTCCACTTATTCCGGAGGAAGTGTGCAACAGCATTTGCAGGAGAGTGCCACAACGCAGCCGATGCGCGAAGGAAGCAATACATACGATTTACTCCAGAGGTTGCGGATATGCCACCTATTGAATTTTTTTTCGATGCTGCTACTTCGCTGATTGATTCTACAGTATCTCATCTATTGGCTTCAACTCGAGATGAGTGTAAAGGGCACCCAATCCTAGAGCTCAGAAATGCTCAGCTTGATCCAGTTGAAAAATTCATTGTTTTCCCTCGACGCTACTGTTCTCATTTTGAATTATATGTCTGAGATAATCAGTGGATTACTCGCTAACGTGGACAGTTTGTTCAAGGAGGAAGTAATTGGACTATACATATTAGGAGTGAATTATTTCGACATGCGAGCAACCAAGTACTATTCAGCGCCTGATTATCGTGGTAAAGCAGATGATATTGACCTTCCGAGTAGAATAGTCGGCAAACAGGCTGTTGTAAACTTTAAAAAGACTGGCGATCAATGCTTTAAGTCCTCAGTTCTTGTCTGCCTACTTTCCCATGAAATTAAATGTAATCTCAAGAAACATAAAAATATTCACGAAACTAAGCATAACTTGACAGGAATTGTATCTCCTATTAATTCTCGTGATTTTATCACTTTTAAACGCCACAATCCAGGTATACATATCAATTTGCTTGAGTGGGATGAAAAAATGAAAGCCATCCAGTAAAAGTGCTCAGAGCTGCAGGTAAATCATCATCGGAAACACCTAGGAGGGTGATCATTATACTGGCTTTTAAAGATTCAGCTCATTACTTACATAGTCAATATTAACCAATTACTTGGATGTCGCAAGAGAGAAGATATTCCAATTGGCTCATGCATACAATTTTTGCGAACGATGTCTCCAACCGTTTACATCTAAAACACATATTGACGATCATCGCGATATGTGCTACTCAGAGCAAGCAATAACACTTCTCCCGCTGAAAAACACATGTGGAGTTCACCAATCTGGGATTATGTCAACGGCTGACGTGTTTTTTGTAAACAGATATCGAGTTCATATTAAATAAGAATACTGTTGGAGATGTTGAGCACAAACCGGCTGCTTTTGGAATGGTGCTCGTACCTCACCCAGAACTTAAAGATGTTCCACTAAATCTCGGCTACAGACACTTTGATGGTGATAGATGCATAATCGATGCAATTAAAGTGCTTGCACAGTGGGATAAAGATGTTTACCAGTAGAATAAAGACCATTCTTTTCAAAAAGTTTATTGGACTAACAAGGGAGAATAGCAGGGTCACAACAGATCCACTAAGTGTTATATATGCAGCGAAAATGAAAGATGAATGAATGGGAGTTATGCGTGATTCCGCTTTCCAAGGAGAAATATATGATTTAACTGTCAAGTTTCCAGTAAATAAACTTAATATATTGGATAAGAAAGATGGCAAGATGAAGAATATGACTATTCGTATGAAGTTTCAGTTGAAGGATAGTGTCCAATTCATGTGAGAAATCTCTCTCCAAATGATCTCATCCAAAGCCGTCGAACAATTCCAGCTTCTGCTCCTGATTCTCTGAAAACTGCGAACGGTGTGTTTCCATAAACATATTTGTCTTCGCCCAAGAAAATGACTGAGTCTAGACTACCATCACGAGAAGCTTTCTTTGACGATCTCAAGCAGCAGCCGTTTTCATTGGAGGATTATGAGAGAACTCAAGAAGCCTGGCGGGAATTCAAGTGCCACAGTTTCGGCGTCTATATGCTAGCGTATCTAAAACGACCCGTGCACCAATTGGTAGATGTATCTGAGACATTTCGCAACCTACTTGTAAGTCTAGCTGAAGACAAGTTGGACCCTGCTTATTTTCTGTCAACACCCAGCATGTGTTGGCAATCCGCCTTTAAGATGACGAATGCTAAAGTAGAGCTACTCACTAATGTCGACATGTACAGTTTCACCAGGAGCCATTTTTTTAAGATTACATCCAGTACAGTAGTAAACGTCGACAAGAGGCCAAGAATAAGTTTGAAAAGATTATAATAAATTAAAGAATAACTCACTGTTTGGGAAGACTGTAAAAAATCCTCGAAAGAGAATGAATTTCAGACTGACCAACAGCGAGGATCACATAACAACTCTTGCAAGTCGAGCCTTATTTTTATTGACGACAATCTTCAATCAAGACCTGTTCGTCATTTATTTTTGTAAACAGCCTGCTACAATGGATAAGCCAATTTACATCGGAATGGCAGTTTTGGAACTCTCCAAACTTATCATGTATTCCCTGCGATACGACAGCCTCAAAAAATACTCAAAAGAACTTGGCGTTGAATTCGAGATATTGGCAGGTGATATCGGCTCGTTTTTTCTACGCGTATTTGACATCAAAGTCGACCAAGTATTACTTCCTCAGATGTTGCAAGATGGACTGTTGGACACTTCCAATTTTCCGAAGGATTACCCCTGCCACTCAAGTCGATATACCGCAGTTTTGAGATGTGTGAAAGATGAGTGCGCGAGCAACCCTCAAGAGGAATGGATCTTTCTTTGTCCAAAGGCCCATTGCCTTTTATCACAAAACGGCTTGGAACACAAGAGAGCAAAAGGTGTACAAATGTGTGTCATTTTAAAAGTTAGTTAGAAGATATTTTAGAAGTTATTGACTAAGAGTGTAGTGTTGAAAAAGAGATCACATATAGTATTGCTTTTGAAGAGGAAGATGGATGCTCTTTCGAAAAACAGGGCACTTGGAAAGTCAAACCCGTGTTGCATTATATTATTAATTCTCGTATCTACCATCTCGGACTACGTTTAAGTTTTGGAGCCGGTTAAGAACACCGTGATTTATTATTCGGAAAAGATTCTCAGTTAGTTATCAAAATATAAAAAATTATAAAATGGTCTTAAGGATTGCAGGCGAAAGCCAAACGTGATATATATTTAGCACCGGCCTGACAACAATAACGCGCAAGGACACGCCGCGTTCTGCACCAGAAGTGTATCAGAAATTAGGTAATCCTAAAATTCAGAGATTATTTTATAAATATTTTGTCTAAATCATATAATTAAATTTTCGGTTTAAGTAACTCCTTTTAATGGATACAAAAAAAGAACATGCGAACAAAGCGAACATGCTTTGTTTGTAAAATACACACCACAATCCGGAAACCATGTTGGTTTGTCTTACTATTACTTTATTACAGTTACGTACATTACACTGTTGTTAGTAAAAACGCACAACAACTGTTTCAATAGAAAATTGGTCTATCGTGAGATTATGGCATTTATAAAATAAAAGTAAATAATGTACGTACAAATAAGGTCGATGAAATAAGTTTGTTTAACCCATACTTTGTATCCATTAAAAGGAGTTACTTAAACCAAAAATTTAATTATATGATTTAGACAAAATATTTATAAAATAATCTGTGAATTTTAGGATTACCTTATTTAATCCATGCGAATATTTCGAGAGTTATTTTGAAATTCGCGAAATATTCAAAATAGTATACTTAAACCATTATTACGTTTTTGGGGAGTTATTTGAAAATGAGTATGGATTAATTGAGGTAATCCTAAAATTCATAGATTATCTTATAAACATTTTGTCTAAATCATATGATTAAATTTTCAGTTCAATTAACTCCTTTTAATGTGGGTTAAATAATCATTTTTCATCGACCATTCAAAATCGTTTTATGGACCAGTTTTAAATTTAAATGCATTTTCCTTTCATGTACAATTTATTTAAAAATATAATTAAGATATGTAATCAGTGAGATATATAAAATATTTTGCGATCTAAAAGAGAGTATTGATTAAGTAAGTTAATCATATCTTTTTTGTTTGTTTTTTGAAAAGTATTATCAGGCGATGTATCATGCACAAGACACCTAGTGGAAAGTGTTTGTATTTATGTTTATGTACTAACGAGTCTTAATGATCAGAACTGATTATTTTACCTCCAAACATATCGCTTCATGCATAGGTGGCTTAATTATTCAGTTTGTAATATTGAAAATGGATTAAATACTAAACTAATCATTTATCATTGCATATTGTCTCATATAAGTGTAATTAGTATTTGCATAAATAGAATAAATGTTAATATTTCGTTTGTTAAAACACTTAGATCAGTACTATATAAGAAATTAGGGTGCATATTTATTTTAAATTACTATATTGTAAATACGATTATGATCCTGTAATAATTTTGAACAGCTCACAATCGTATGCGCAATCACCAAATCATATGAAAGAGTTATTATAATAGGTATAATTGTTTTTTAAATATATATATATAGCCTACGTGTACTATTTTCATTTTAAAATATAAAAATATGCTTAAGAGATGATTACAGCACCTAAAGCGGTGATGTTTCCAGGAATATGGTTTACATATACACGAACTGAAATGAGTTTTCTTGTATAAATCAATTATTTACTAAATCATAATATAAATTTACTAAACCATTTTGATTTCCTGTAAACCATATTATTACCATAACTCCTGTCAGAATAAAATCTTTTATAACCAGGAGATTTAGAGGTAAATAGCTTCTGTTATATTACCATTTCAAATTATATATTATTTCACTTTTAATTGGATAATATTCAAAAAGTCTCTTCAAACTCAAAAACTAATACAAAATCTTGAAATAATTTGTGTAATATTTAGTTTTTTCAAGATGCACAACAATCGTTATATCGTTATACTGCGCAAATTTATACTTAAAGATCCAAATATATAATTACAGTTTAATTGATCATGCATGAAAACTCCCGTTTGTGAATTATACCATCGTACAGATTTTAATATCCTGTAAACATACCATACTGTTTTAGTAAGTTATAAGTTTTCAGCGAGATTGTGAAGGTTGTTCAGCATCTATACTTATAAGGATTATGTAACTGTATATTGAAATACATGATACAAGAATTATATGTACGGTATTACAATGACATTTACAATTACAATAATATACAATGACATTTTTTTATCTCCTTCAATAATTTGTTTAAATTCCACGGCAGCTGCACGTACATAAAAGATCCACAAAACATAATTCGACTCGTCATTTTAAGTATTTGCTTCAGATTCGTGTTTTTCTTGTTCGAATGAAATTGTATAGTCATAGATATTAGTATCTTTATTCTAATGGGGATAATGTAGATAAGCAACATATATATTTGCTATACCCCTGGGTTTATAATGCATTCAAAATGTATACATAAAAATAAATGTCGATATGTACCAGTTATTATTTATTGTTGGTTACAGTAAGACTTTGCAGTTTATTTATACGACAAACGATGAACTTGAACGGTGTTATCGCTATCTGCCTGGTTGTTGCTGCATCTTTTAGTATGTTGGACAAATATTTTGACAGCAATACCGCAACAAAATAGTATGTCCTCACGTATTATCATATTTTGTTTAATTGTAGGTTTCAGTGAAGCTATCATTTGTTACAGTTGCATACGTTGCGTAATTCCATACGGTGCAATTATTTGCAACAAAAGTGTGTCACAGTGCACGGTAAGTTAAATCAGCTTCATATAATGGTCATTTATGCAAAGTGGACAATTAACAAAAAAATATGCATTTCTTCATATTGTTTGTAAAAGTATTGCCAACGCCACAATTATGTACATTAAATTCGATTGTTAATTTACGTCAAATGACGGATATAGGTTACTAGTTAGTTCAATGTAAGATGCTTTGTGGACTTACGGGCTGTGTTTTATTCGTGGATATATTTCTTTCCTAGAGTCGCTATAACTATTAACTTTACATTACATATGCCCAACAAATTGGATAAAATCGGAATCAAATTGTGGGTTATTTGTTCATCTAGAAACCAAATACTGGTTCAACATAATCCATAATTATCATTTGGAAAAATGGGGCACGATTAGAACGTTTGGTGGACTCACGTTGTGATGAATCGAATGGGGCTGCACGGTACAACGGGTCACAATGTTAACCTGGACGACTTCCTTAACAGAACAATTTTACCATTCGTGCAAATCGTCCATAAGTTCCGACACCTCAACCATCTTGATTGTCACCAGTCCGTATATTGTTGACAGTTTGGGGAAATGAACCTCCCAACTACATACACATATATTATATATACTGTATATCAAATATAAAAATATAACAAATACATACTGTATATCAAACCGAAGCTAAAAAAGTAGTTCACATTTTTCAGCGCATCACAAAGGAGCTAGACGTGATTAAGCAGTATATAGGGTAATCAAAGTCCAGAGACAATGTCGATAACAATCTAAGAACTTGAAATTCGTACCTAATCATTTAAATAGCGATAATTATACTAGCTTGATTCAATAGAAATTTATTGAACCAAATTCTAAATAGCCATGTA
Organism: Coelogynopora nodosa; assembly: GCA_034780555.1. NCBI lineage: Eukaryota > Metazoa > Platyhelminthes > Proseriata > Coelogynoporidae > Coelogynopora > Coelogynopora nodosa. The sequence goes on from JAUZND010004980.1 coordinate 7,259, forward strand.
CAAGGAGAGTTATGGTGACATAGGGAGAACACTTTTTTGTGCAAACGTTGACGCTGATTGATGCATATAATATATATGTTTATTATAATCATAATAATTCGTGCAATTATTTGTACGCAGAGTTGAGTACTTGTTGAGAGTTGAGAGGTGGGGAACTTGATAGCAGAATCTGTCGCCGAAGGTTCCTCCCACAGCTCTCAACTGAACGAACTCCACCAGGAGGATGGTGCATGAAACTAATGATTATTCGTTTAACTAAATAACTCAACTATGCGTACAAATAATTGCACGAATTATTATGATTATAATACAATAGATATATATATATTATATGCAGCAATCTGCGTCACCGTTTACACAAAAAAGTTTCTCCCGATGTCACCATAACTCTCCTTGTACAGGGCTATTTAGAATTTGGTTCAATAAAATTCTATTTAATCAAGCTAGTATAATTATCGCTATTTAAATGATCAGGTCCGAATTCTACATTATTTGAATATTGATCGCAACACGATTCACTTAGAATTTAAATAATTCGGCTTATAAGATGACTAAAAGTTAAATTATACATTTATTTTGTAGCATCAAGGTCTCTCAATCCGGATATCGGGCTTGAAATGGTAACAAGCAGATATATCTTACATCAGCCTCAATAGTTATTCTGTTCAGGGAAGATTATGACGTAATCGTCTGTAATCAACCTGGTAGCTATCGTTATGAATTTTTCAACTTTGAACTTTTTGATTTTATTACGACTGCACATATTAATATTTGTATTTTGCACTGTATGTTGGTATTAGGCGTAGTTTACTGAATACGCAGAAACTGTCCGCAATTAATCCAATCTTAATTAGGCCCAGGTCTACCAAATGCGACTCGACGAAATAATAAAATCAAACAAAATATACTATTATGGCTCCATTAGAGATATGTCTATCTATCAGAACATACTACGCACTATTATATCTGTTTAATAGACATGCATTTGTTAAAAGTCTTCGTCCTTTGTGTACTTTATCTGCTACTGATATGTTCAAGATGATAGCAAACAGACTTGAATCATTGCTTTGCCATATTCTTGATTATATAGCCATATTTTTTTTTATAGAAACTCCAGTTTGAAAACAATAAGTATGTATTTCTATCCATTTAGATCAACCAAATAAAATAGGGGAAATATAATATCTAAAGTAATTCTAATAATGGACTTAAACCTAAATCTAATAGGGATATATGTGTGCCCCTATAGTTACATAGCGATTATCTTTGATTTGTCCAGATAACACACCAAAACTCGATTTGTAATATGGAAAATATGAGACATTAAATAAGTATACGGGTGTTCTTATCTCTTTGAATATTATTCCATATCTTAAAACGATTCGTTATATAGGGGAAATACAGTATTAAAATGATTGGATAAATATCATGTATTTCCCTCAATAATGGGCCCAGTTTTCTTCAGTGAAATTTTAATTACAGACAAAATTACGTCTCAAAAAAAGAATGTTTGGAAATTGGGACAAATTGTAACAATATATAAATTATTTTACACTATTATTTAAGTAACAATGTTACACCTTTTTTCAGACAATTACAACTATTACGACCACATTTTACTACACTGTGAGAGATTGTGATACATCTTGCGCGAAGTTGAATCGATTGGCCACTAACGGGAATGGCATTATAGTTCAGTGCTGCCAGTCCGACCTTTGCAACGAAGCGTCCCGACGGCTCAGCACCGCCAGCCTAACACCGGGCTTCGTGTTGGCTGTTCTTCTTGTCGACGCAGTAACGCGGGGGTTTTAATGGCTCAGTAATTGAGGTTAAATTTGATTGGAACATTTATATAAGTGGCCTTTTTTTGTTTTGGTTAGGTTAATACGAAATTGTTTGCAACTAAATTTTAAAATAAATGATTTTTGAGAAAAAGGTACATTTCTGAATTTTTAATAATTAATCAATTAGTTCATTTTTCAAATTATGCTTTTTATTTTAATTGTTGGATTGTTTTAATTATTAAAATGTATCAAAAATAAAATGCAATTTTGTAAAAAAAAAAGCTCTATTTATAAATTTGTGAAAGTGTTTCTAAAAACTATTGTTAATATTATTATATCAGAGGAAATTCTTAAAAACGAAGAAATATATTTATTGAAAATAGAGTAAGTGTAAATTAATTACTTTGTATATAAATTAGTTTGATTAATAAATGCTTTATTTACTATATTAAAATAGATTGATTACATTTAATTGTGAGGCCTTTGACCAAGCGACCCTTGAATATCTCAAGATAGCAGGGCTGTTAAGTGGTTATAACAATCAATCAATAATTCTAATTTTAAAACTAATATGTGCAACCTATTAAATCATTCTTATATCTATAAATTTATAGTTTTCACATTTATCTGTATATACCCGTAAATATTACTTTACATCTTTACGTTTTTTGTATTTAACATTTTTATCTGTACTGTTCCTCACTTCTGTCACCTGCCTTGAAAAAGATACACTAGTATCGAAATATTGGCAATATAAATTTTATTCAGTGTCGTGGAGCCTTAATTTCTTTCTTTATATTATGCCGACGCAAAATATTTAACAAATCCTTACCTGTGTAAAGTAATTTATTGTAAATCGTTCATTGCTTCATTAAATACTTATTAATCAATTATGTATAATTTGATATTGTGTTTTTCAAGGGGATTAGAGATAATGTTATGATGCTGACTGCTCATATCACGAAAGGTTCGTAAATGTGCGCTCTCGATTCCACTTGACAATTCATTAAAGTTATTGTTGGATCTAATAGAGTATATCATATTATTAAATTCCATTTTCAAAAGTACCCCATGGTCCCAAAATTGGGCCTAGTATTTTTTTTAAATAAGAACTTATTTTTTGCAGGCTGCAGAAAGTTTGAGAGTTGAGCTATAGCGTTGAGCGTTAAGAGTTTGATAAACGATGTATGCGGCGCCTAACCCAAAAAGCATGTATGCACGAAACAATTTTCCCTATATACAACAAGTGAAGTTCCTATAATACATTCGATATATTTGAAACACAATCAAATACCTCACCACCTTCAATGACAGCTTGGATGGCCTAGGGTCGGATCATTATCCGATACTCAGTGAGGTTGACCTGGAGGTCAATATCCTGGCTGAGGGGAAACAAAGGCTAACATTGAATTGGAAAAGGGCAAACTGGGCGTCCTATCGCGATGCGTTGGATGTAAAGTGCGCTGAGTTGCAGGACTGCCAGCTTTTCCAGGCAATTTAATTTTTCGAATCCAGGGTCGAACAAGATCAGCGTGAATTCTCCGACAAGGGCAACGGTTACAAAATGAGACCCACTTATTCGGAAGAAGGTCAGGCTTCGTGGTTAAAAATGACTCTGGACTTTGAAGCTTTTTTTTGATACCGGCTCCATTTCAGTTTGGAACAGGGTCGTGCTAAATCGTGATTCGGCCAACGAACCTGTTCTGCGGTGACCACGGCAATAAGGACTACATTTATAGCGTGCTATTCAAGATTTATCAAATGTGATACATTTATTCCAAATCGAGCCCTAGACAGACCAGTCAACAAAGGAGGAAGTGAAATCAGACGATCAGTGTGCAATGCCAGAGACGAAAGATGGTTATGATGAATCCCCGTTGTAAAAAAATGTAAAAATTTTGACTATTCTATGAATGTATGCATATGTTGAATTTACCTTTAATGTAAATGAATAAAACATATTGCTAAAAATAAACCGATTTTATTTAACTACTTAGCTACTTGTATTTTTATATTAAAAACTTATTAACATTTATTTTAAAGACTTTAACTATTAAGCTTTTAGCAAATCAATGATTTATATTAAATATTTTTAATGTTGACCTTTTTTGAACTTATTAATTTTTAGCAAATGGTTGAACTATAGACCATCAAAGTTATTAGAAAACCCGTACACTATGATTACAGTTTACGATAATTTGGTAAAATTCACTTATATGTTTAATCGGAATTAATTAAGACAATATAGAACGATACACACAGTGCATGAGACCATCACAAATTTATAAAATGATTTTATTTATTAAAATAATAAATTATTTATGAAAATAATAAATTATTTATGAAAATAATAAATTATTTATGAAAATAATAAATTATTT
>JAUZND010004981.1:0-11423 GCA_034780555.1 Coelogynopora nodosa
TATCGGGGAGCCAAGGGATGGGGGGGGGGGGCAAGGGAAGGTAAAGGTACTTTAACCTTTAACCATCTCTAGTACAAACAGTTTGTCTTCAATTGAATTTGAAATGTTTAAACAAATGTTGGTCATTAGTAGGTCATGTGGGTTGCTAGCATAATCGAGTCCTTATTAATATTTCCACGCGTGATTTGCAATACTTTTTTGTTCTTATTTCGAAATGCATTACGGATATCACATGATTAAATAACCCTTGATCTAAATTTATATATAATGAATGTTGTGTGATTTTGTTGAATTTAGAGCGACAATTAAAACTTAATTGCATCCAAAGTTACTGATGTAAAACTTACTCATATGAAAACCGTTTAATAAATAAAAATACGTAAAGAAGAAATATTATATAAATATTGATAAAAGATTCAAAGTTTCGTCCACTTTTAATATCGAGCATAATAATCGGGCCACCAAATTTATTATGTTCGATTTCTATGACTTCCTGTACGGATTTCAACAATGTCAAGGTCGTTTCGAGGTGATCGGAGATAAGGTACTGACACTGGCAACCGTTGCCATGAATGGCCGTAGTCGGGCGCTCTCGATTACACATGCCGGGTCTACTAGAGCAGTTAATAATGTGAAATTCCATTTCAAACATGTTCCAGGGAACAATATTGGGCCCAAATGCGTGTTTTTGCTTATAACACAAAGACACAATAAATAGGGACGGGTTAGTGACCATGGCGATTCTAGTATAGTTATTAATAATTTCAAAATCCATTTCAAACATGGTACGGGGGCTGCAACATTGTGCCAAATACATGATTTTTTCTATATCTTTATTGATAATGCTCTGATTGGAAAAGAAAATTGAATGCGGTACAAATGGGAAAGCGGTTTATGGGAAACGACCTTGATCTTGTTCATATCGGTTCAGAATCATGTCATAGATAGCGAAAAATGGGATAGGTAGATGAGGTTATGAGCCAGATGTCATCATTCTCATACTACTTACATCATTTGAAAAGAAGGTAGTTAATAATATTAAAAAATATATATTTCTTACATTTCTTCTCTTGTGTTCTTGGAAACATCGATCACAATAAACAACATTAGAATCCATGCAAGTGGTACATACTATGAGTCCAGGTCCTGACCTGCATTTTCTACAGATGTTTCCACCTGAAGTGATACATAATTAACAGACAGTTCCAGAATTTCAATGTTATATTCAAGAGAGAGAGAGAGAAATGAGACACTTACTTCTCTCAAAGAGTCCCGAAAGTTCGATAGTCTCACTGGGAATGACGTAACCAAACTGACGATAGTCCTGTCCATGACGAGGCGTCAGCATGATCAGACATGGCGGAACCTGGAATACAAGAAAGCATAAACCACAACAATAAAAATTACAATAAGTGTTGGACTCTGGGAGAAACTATGGTAGTTTAACAAAATAACTATGCAGACTTTTTTATATATTTTTTAAATTTTATTTACATCAATGAGTTGCATAAACATTCCAAAATACCCACTAACAAAATCATAAAAATGTATCAGAATACAAATCGGTATAGTTTGCCGCATTTTAGTTCTTTACATAATAATATGTATCTCTGATGGTAAAATTCATATAGTTGCATATTAATACTTAGCCTCGTAACCCTGGTATAGCTATTTATTTAAACTAAAGTGGATAATATTGATATTAATCATACATGAAACGAAAATGATACAAAATTGAAGTTATACATGAAGTACATTTCAGTTTGAATTTAGTTTGTTATGTTTTTAACCTTAGGCGTTTTTATTAGAATTTCAATAAATATGTAATGTATTATAAATATTACGTATTTTACATAACTAACGTATATTCTCTTTACCTTCAGATACTATATAATCTGTTATGGAAAGGTGACCCCTCTAAGATTAAATCAACTAAAAAGTACAGAAAAACCAATTCCAAATGTCTGCGACAGGTAGTTGATTGGCTGTATGTACTGCAGCTGCCTGCAAGACAAGTCAAGTATCGATTGGCTGTATGTACTGCAGCTGCCTGCAAGACAAGTCAAGTATCGATTGGCTGTATGTACTGCATCTGCCTGCAAGACAAGTCAAGTATTGATTAAACCCACCCTGTTCAAAGTGAGTCCAGACGTCAGCATGGAGGAATAGAGCAACTGTTGCGTTGAAGGGTTCTCTAGTTGACAGTTATCAGGAAGAATAACCTGATAAATATGAGTTCCGTGCGACCCACTGTAAGAAAATGGAACAATTTTAAGCGGGTCACATTCAACAAAACCCTTTACAATCTCTGTTTTAGTATTTTAATGTGTGTATACGTCTCCTTTATCCTGCAGCAACTTAAAAGAGAAAATCATTGAATTAACTATGTAACCTTTCATGATATACAATAATTTATTTGGTATTTATTATTTATTGATTTTTATCATTATATATATTAATCAATCAATCAATCAATCAATAAATCAATTAAATATTATTATTAATTATTACTACCCCCTTCGTTATCCAGGCCAAAGGACCTATCATAGAGCAGGTATACATAAGTCTGAAATAAGGTATTTCTACTGAAGCTACAGATTTGAAAAGCAGTTCTCAAGCATCAAATCGGTAAAATTTCATCTAGAAGCCCCAAAACTCACGAATCAATCCCTACAATTCATGGAATAAAAATTTAAAAAATTAGCGCGAAAGCAGCTATTGTCGGCATCACCGATTCAAATCACAAATTCACGTCTTTTGAATACTTGTCATCACATTCTGGAACCTTCCGCAACATCAGAAAATCACTTTTAGACACATAGGAGATTTAATTTCGTGACTGTTTCAAAGCAAATATAAACAATTAGAATCATTTATAGCCTATTTCCGGCGGATTCACTGAAAACTATTTAAAACTTTTTTAACATTGTATCAGACGTCTGGAATTTCTGGAACTTCAAGTGATAGGATTGCTGGAGACGCAGTGCTTAAAGATGGTTGTATAGACAACAAAGAAAACCAAGTCTACTTCTAAAATAAAGTACAGATTTATTTAATACTTCACATCAATATTTGAAGCCTTTAGTAACAAGCCTATACAATTGAAAACTTTTATTGCTTCAGAAGACAATCTTCATAATCGTTTTAACATTTGACAAATTATTATAATACAACAGTGTTCGTTTGAAAGAGTTTGATTCATTTGAAGATAACAAACGACAAGAATTAATTCAAAAACAATTTTTTTTAAACTTTTTAAAAATAAAATTTTTACTGTGATTTTAATAGCAAATACTTAACCAAATAAACTGCATTTTAAAAATGTTATCACTGTATACATTTATTAATCAAGATAAATTTGTCACACACAATCCCCTGCAAGACCCTACCCACATTACAGGTGTCACTGTTTGAAATAGTTTAAGAAATTAGTTGAAAAGATCTATATAATATGATTTAAGATAAACAAAATAATAGTTTAATATATTTAATGTAACCAGTTCTAGATATTAGTCGTAAGTACATCAGTTTATATTATTACTTATTGATATTGCCATTTTAATCAAAATCCACAGAAAAAGGCGACTAAAACAAGAGGATATATCCGAATACGAAAAAGTGTAGAAAGTCTATTTTTGCATCAGATGACGTAAAAATTGTAATAAATACATCTAAATTAGAATGATTACAAAGTATAAAATGAATCTCTAAACGTCTATACAACTTCAATAAATTGTCGCATAGTTCGTTACTTTGTTGTAAAACTGTAAATATATAAATGTAATTTAGGTGGTGGGCAGGAGTGTACATATATTTAGGGCACTAAACAATGGACTGTAAATAATTAACAAATGAAAAATATATACTACTTTCGAATGTTGCCTGTTAAGTAGTTATTTCAAAATTAATGTGTAATTAAATCTCAATAGAAATCATTGTTCCTAACACGAAACAAAGTAAGATCTGCGTTACCTGTAACTGATGAAAGGATCAACTCGCAACACTTTTTGAAATAAAGCATTCAGAAATTCTTCTGGATCTAAAATAGCAAAAAAACGACGAGAAAACACCGGGTTAGAAAAAAATTGTCACTATTAATCAAACATCTTATAATACGAAATATCAGATAATTAATTTGATTGAATTTCAAAGCAAAAAAATGTTGTCTCTTGTTTCCTTTGTTTCAAAGTTGGCGCTGTTATCTCAAATGTTATTCTCAACAGTTAATCTTACATTTATCAGTATTTTCCTGAGATGGCAAAATACGAATAACAAGTTTAAATCATGTTTTATAAAATGTATTAATTTTCATATAACTGTTGGGTATTTCTGATTCTGAATTATTAATTTTGAAAATGCTTTTAAACGTTCTTTATTACATGAATATTTCTATTATTTATAAATATACTACTTATAATTTATATTAGTATTATAACAATACATAACAGAAATATTCCTGCAATAGTGAGTTCTAACGTTTCAAAATGATGATAGATTTAATAGGGTCCTCACGTCTGTTGAGGGGAAAAAATTAACATTTTAAAAAAAAAGCAATGAAGGTAAAAGATGGTAAACATAGTCCAGTTTCCAACATTTCGGTGACGGTCATTGTTGAAAAATTTGAAAAAAGTTAAAAGAAACTTTTCATAACTCGAGTTGTTTAATGAATTGTATGAAAAAATGAAAAATTCAATCGATTGAAAAAAATAGATCAAAACATTTAATTAGAATAATTTCTATTACTGAAACAGTTTGTATTGCACAAATATGGTAATAATTAAAATTTTGCATGGTACGTATGATAGAGGTGAATATATAGAGAAGGGTAAGATTATCCCTTCCTGTAGTGTTAGTATTGCTAATAAATAGATATCATAAGACCACGTCAAATAGACCATATAAAACCAACCTTTCTGCTCAGACATGATTCCATTAACGGTGTTGGTGTTAAGAATAAATTGACGAAACTGCATCACATCATTAGCCGCAACAAAATGCCGTCTGCAATACACGGTATAATAGCATAGTGTTGATAAAAAGAAAACACAATTATAAGCGATAAAGTAACTTAATAAAATAGCAGCATGAAACACATAATATTACTATTAATCATATACAACAACAAGAAATAATAACTGACTTGTTCTGACGCAGTGGATTGACAATGCGAGCTATGAGAAAATTCTGTATCTCCGTATATTTTTCTATGTCATTCCTTCTTTTTTCACGACTGAGTAGAAAGTCAAAGACAGACGTGAACGAGAACATTGCGGAAAGAATGGCGTCCAGGTAGCAGGAGTTTTGATTCCCTTGAATTCCGCGATATGTACCAATCCACTGTCTGTCTTGCTTACTGCTACACACAGGTAATAGTTCATTTGAACAAACAAAGTCATTGGCTGGTTTTCTTCTTACAAGCCCTGAAAAAGGATTATACATATTATGTAGTGTGAACCATGCTATAATGAATTTCCAATAAACAAAACGACTATTGATGTAAATAAATGTGAAATATAGTTTCCCCAAATACAAGAAACAATAAAGGTTTTCCTTAATTAATTTGACTATAATGCTAGCATTAGTACATGATACCATACAGGGTTTATAAAATTGTTACACTGATGAAATTCAGTAGGTATACAAATATCAGATAAACAAACTATTGATTTGAAATACAAATCACACCAATCATCTTAAGTTGAGGTTGAACATTTTTAGGTATACGGTCATTTTCATTACTATGCAAAATTATGGTTTTGCATGTTTACAATTTATTAGAAAATATGTTGAACACATTTAAATGTCAATAAAAACCATCTACTTAGTCATCTAGTTAAAATGCAGCTTACACCAATGAACTGAATATATTTTGGTTGTTAGTCTTTATTACACACTGGACAGATTTTACACAGTCAATTAGTTCAATCGATTTATTTTTATTGAGAGTAAACAATCCACCTGTCGAATAGATGTGTGTGTCCGATTTAGAAGCATAGAAGCAGTATCACTGGACATAGCGCGCTAGCGATCATAAATGAAATTCGAATGATAAGCTATCACTGCTTCCAAATCAGTTGTAAGGATACGAGGAGCACATAAGATAGAAGAATGAGAGTGCATTAATTGAAGCATACAAGAGAATGAGAGTGCATTGATTGAAACATGCGAGGAGGATATAAGATAGGAGAATGAGAGTGCATTGATTGAAGCATACAGGAGAATGAGAGTGCATTGATTGAAGCATACAGGAGAATGAGAGTGCATTGATTGAAGCATACGAGGAGCATATAAGATAGGAGAATGAGAGTGCATTGATTGAAGCATGGGAGGCATAAACAATGTATGACATTTGAGAAGCTTTTTAGAAAACTATATATATATTTATGACAAAAATGTATGTAAAAATCAATATATGAAAAAGATTAGTATTTGACAATTCTTACAGATTCATTTGTTGACACAATTTTGTCACAAAAAACAAAAAAAGATGAGATATGTCAGTTACGCAAAACAGCGTCGATATGACAGAAAATGAGAGATAGCTAAGATGATAAAAAACATGTTAACCTTTCGTACGTGGACATATTTTGTAGGGTTTGATACGTGGAAGAGGGGTATTTTACCCCCTGGAAAAACAAAATTAGTTGAAATTTGATATACAGATATCTTCTAAACACTAGTCAAACTATTTTTATTTGAAAAAAATTAATTGATTGGTATCATTTTAATGACCTGATTATGTCATAAACTCCAGTTAGGGAAATAACCATATATATGTGCTATATTTTGACCTATATATGCTATAACTTTTGATCAAGCCAACCAAATGAATTGATTCTTTTTGCATCTGATTTCAGATCACAAGATATATATTTCTTTGGTATTTATACTACTTATATATAAGCTATAAGTAGTATAATATGCTATTTGAGTATTATTTAAAATTACTGGTTATTTTAATAAATAATTTCATTATTCAAGTCATATGTATATAATTTACGATAAACTTATTTTTTCTATTAATGTTGCAAGTTTCAGTAATAAATAATAACAATAAAAAGTTGGTTTGTAAAATATTCAAAGCAAAAAAAGGAAGAGTCGTAAAAAATTCTTAGTTGATACACGCGACATTAGGTGCACGGGCCGGAAATGTACAAGTTAAAGGAAGTCCGATTTTACAGATTTCTATGCTCAGAGATCATACTGATAAAAAGTAATAAAATTCGAGGTTCGTATTGATACTCTGTAGGGGTGGCAAACATTTTAAAAATTGTTTTGTTCAGGCACCCTACATAAAGGTCATAATAACAGTATAAAAGTATTTTTAAATTCTTCGCACTGTCTCGAACACCACACACAGAAATGTGATCTGTATTTAACCCGAGGCGAAATCACATGTATGATATAATTAATTATGGCTTTCTTCTAAGTAAGGTAAAATTAATAAAACAAAATATAGTTGAAGGTTTTGGAGGGGCTCTACGAATCCTGGTCCCTTTCTCTAGATATAGTGTTAGGATAGAAAGCCAAGGGTACATGGAATACAAAGAGAGAAGAACAACAAATAGAAAACAATATTGCATAAAAGAGGAAGGCAGAGTGAAACTTTTTTATAACCATATTTTTAGAGAGAAGTGGTAACAAAGAAATGTTATTAATTAATTTAATTCATTTTTGAGTATTAATAATAACGTTGGATTCCATTTATTTGTGGTTCCTCTTTTAAACTAGAAGTTGAACCTTTTATCCTTTATATCAAACTTATAATAAACTGTCAATAAAAACATAACTGTAGGTATATATTCTATTTACTTAGAATGCATATCTGAATTATCCCGTATGACGTTAAATCAAAATATCCTTTGAATAAAACAATTAAAAATTAGCTTATTTAATGTGTTATCCAGCATATCTTAACACTTTATTATCAAACAATGATTCAATATATCTGCAGAAATAGAGAAAGACAAACTTTTCTTGTTGGGTACTTGACCAGTAGGACAGAAAAGACGGCTGTCCTTCTTGACAAAATGAGCCGGTAATAGAATTCCAAGTCCCTCCTTACAACGAAAGATGCGACATTCTCCAAATTTGCCATCTGTTCCATCCTTGATGTATCCATCCTGGAAGTATCAAAACAAACATACAAAATGTATTTACTCTTCCATAATCAAGAATTTTGTCACACAATTAAACGGGAAATATTGAAATCTTCACTATAAATAAATTATGTTATTCTGATTCATTAGTTTATCTCAAATAGTAAGCATTTATAAATAAATGTCCAAACTAACTTGTTTATACAAATCTTTTATGACGGTAATATTAACACTATGTACGAAACGACAATTATATGACAGTGTTTATCTCAGAGGTGAGAGAAACAGCAAATTACTTTTCCTAAGTTCACAAAAAATGCACATACATTTTTTAATAATTAATTCATTTCGTTTCAGCACTCCAAAAAACAAACGATTTCAGGTTACTGAAAGGACTAACAGGAAGTCAATCACAGCCGTAATCTATACTAGAAAATATGAAGTCATTATTGATTATTTTAGCACCCTCCTCGGTGCGTATAATTTTTAGTCTTTCCTCGAATGTAGCGGAAATTGCATAACAGTGTTCAAAAAATTTCACGAATCAACTACAACTAATTTCTACTCACCAATTCAACCCCAACATAGCCCCGTTTAGAATCAGTATCAATGCCAAGCCACCTAAGAGTGCCATATCTGGTACTGCACTGAAAGATAATTTCAACCGGGGAATCTATTTCTAGTTCATTAAGATCGGGATAGTCGACCAAAACGGAGGTTTTCTTTAGCCCGTTGACGAAATCCCACTTGTCAGAAGGCTCTGCTGGAAATAGAGACCAGGGAAATGTTTAATACTATTTATAAAATACACAAAATATACTTTGAATATTATCATTTGAATCTTAGATCTAATAATTAAGAATATAAATAGGATAGAAAACTTGATGACGTAATCAGGGTGCCCGGCGCATTTTATTAAACAAATCTAGAAACACCAAACACATATGCGTCGTTTACAGAACAGTAGCTAGTCTAAATCAATTCAGTGATTATGTTTATTTGTGTACACAATGTCACTCACAATTACTTTAAAAAACTTTTACTTTTTTAGTACTATTTAAGATCATGACATGGTGGTCAAGATTAATTCTATGTAGTATCTAGTGTGTATCATGTATGACAAATGTAGAAAACAATACTACAAAAATAAACCATTTTTTAAATTAATTAAAATTTAAACGCACATACTATCAAAGTATAAAATGGCAAATAAAAATACGAACATAATACAAATCATTAAAACTCAAATTCATCTCAATCATAAGTATTTCAAGCTTTATTATATTTATACAAAAATTCACATGTTGTAAAACACAATATTTCAATAAGTAACACATTAAAATGTACAATAAGGATAAAACTGTAAAATTAATACTAGACTAGATGTTTTTGCAAAAACAATAACCATCATAATATAATATACAGAACAAAACGAACAGTAGCTATAGGCTAAATCAATTTAGTTATTATGTTTATTTATGTGTACAATGTCACTCATAATTACTCGAAAAAAACTTTTCAAATTTAAAGAATGCATATAATAGTAATTGTAGTATAGTGTATCTGCAAAACAGTCAAACAAGTTACAGTACTTTTTAAATTTCGATTCCACCACAGAAAGTTCTATTTTTGATGAGTCTGCTTCAAAAGGCAGCTGATAAACGCTTTAAATTATATAGCGTACTACCATTATCTTAAACACCTTTTTGCATTTCTCAGGGTGTTTTAATATTTATAAAGGGAGAGTGACAGCGGCAATTCATCACAAATTTAAAACACAAATGATTTATTTCCTGGATTTCATTGATGTCTGCAATAATGAAGTCCTGGGCATCATTATAAAATGTTGCAAGAATTTTGGATTCATATTGCAATTGACTAACACTTTCAAAGCCCCTGTTCCAACTTCGGAATCAGCCGTTTCACAAGAATTTCCTCATCATTTACATCAATATTGCATATCTGACTAGAAGAAATGATGATCTCTGGGTTCACAATCTTTTTTATTAAACAATTCATCAATTTGCTGATTGCTTCATAAAGAAAGAGCAACAAATGAAATTCCGACTGAAAATTGTCCAGAATATCCTGGAAAGAGGATGTTATCATCAGTCTAAAATTCAGCGTTGCTAAAATAAGCGGGTTATTAGCCATAGATTTGATAAGTTGAAAGACATGGCTATCATTTACATGACCTTTCAGGGTCTTATTCGTTGGTTGGAACAGTCTGTACATAGTTGACTGAGTCAGGCCATATTGTTATCATCCGTTCTAAGGCAGGTTGATTTTCGAGGAAACGATGTCCACACTACTTCAAAGGAAATACGGCAGATTGCCTAACAGTGTGTAAGAAGTCTGCCCTTCTGGCTGGTGAGTCATGAAGTAACAAATAAGAACATCGTAGCGTAGTAACCCTTTTAAATTCCACCCAGAAACTGCAGCACCATTTTCGCATGAATTGAACAACTTCCAGTTTCAATTAACTTCGGATCACTAGAATCAAATTATTTCTTGAATAATTCCAGAAACGCCCAACTAACACTAGGCCCATCCATAATCAGTCGAAATATTTTTTTATTCTGCAACTCACTTATAGAACATAGACATTTATCCTACATATCCTTTGCCGTAGCATAGTCTAAGAAAACAGAGTTGAAATACCCTGTGACAACTTATTGCTTCACAATATCCAGGAATCGAACATGTATGTCCATTTGTTGCACCTGGACAATAGAATTAAATTAATGATTCATCAAAAGAGATTGAAAAATGCTTCACTTTTTGAAGTAACGAGATAATAATATATTTGTGCATAATGGGATACAGTCCAAAATCTATTATGCAGCAAGTTTTGTCATAAGACATAGAAAATTCAGATGCTATCGCACCATCTGAAAACATTAATGGAAAAATTCTTGACAAATCACTAGATGAACGAAAAGAATAGTGTGACACTGATGATTTGAGGCAGCAAATAATTTAAACCTTTGAAACAGCATCAGCTGATTCATTTGAAGGTAAAGTTCCAGTTGTTTTACACGATCCTGGTTTGTTGACAAAGGCATTCATGGACATTTGTACCACTGTAGATTTAGATTTGACATTTCAATGCGTCTATGTTTCTCACCTTTTGTATGACTCTTTTACGGCATTAACTCCCATATTTCTAAACTCGTGTTAGGCCTATATGCTTTTTTACCATCTTGATCAATAGTTATTGAATATGGAAAGTGTCACGGTAGCGCGATATCAAACCGGTTAAACACGCCGCTGAGGGTCCTAAGTCCCGCACCTTATTTAGTTTCTACTGTATCTCTTTGGGTC
>JAUZND010004983.1:0-11423 GCA_034780555.1 Coelogynopora nodosa
AAACCTTGCAGACGTCGAGGTCTGCAAGGTATACCTCGTTTAAATTGTAAATCTTAGAGATTTCCACACTGAACCCTTTGGTCTGCTATAGTAAGTAGGCTTATACTGTATTCAAAATATTATGTATAATTGTACTTTTATTAAAATGACATCGTGAATGTGTAATATTAATATGAATGTATTATTCGTAAATTTTATTAGAATTTGTTTGCATCAACTGTTTTGACAGATTTCGGATTTCTCAATTATTATACATCTTTTTTTTCATTTTCTCAATATAAATATTTACGCGATTCTTTGTCCATTGCATACTTTCTGTTTGCACATTTCACTGGTGCCCTTACATTTTCGTTCCCATGTACCATATTTTATTGTTATCTTTTAAACTACTTTTTGGCACTATAAATGTTATTATATAATATTGATAGACTACAAGTTTCTAGAAGAACAATTTTTATTGATAACATAATACTATTATTTGAATATTAATACACACATTTCAACAAACCATTATTTTTATCTCACAATGCTAATGGTATATTCTTTAGATATATTATACTTTTATATATTGAAATAAAATATAAATGTAATACAATACTTAAAACATATCGGTTAATGTTGTTGACGTATATTATATTAAACTATATAACGAGGCGTAAGTAGGATGTGTCACCGGTTATATGTTCGTGCGAATATGATGCAAATAATAGAACTGTCCAACATATGTGATCGTTTGATGTTGCCGCTCATATATATATATATATTTATATATATATTGCGTCATGTTTTGGTTATTCAATTAGTAATGGTGTAGAAATAGTGAGTCGATATAATACATTACAATTTTTTATACTCTAATATTAATACTGATTCTTAATTTGGTAATAATATTATAGATTTCATTGCAGTGAAGAAATTATTATTATTTTTCTAGTCTGTATAAGCGAGGGAAACGTTTTTATGGGAATTTTATTTGCGCCTTTTCCCGTCCATTAATCGCTACCGTTAGAACCCTTACACTTGCAAGTTGCAACGCGGGTTCTATTTTGCGTTGGCATTGAGGCGGCAAGTGGTGGCAATTCCTTTGATCTCATGATGCTGCTGCTGCGGGTAGACATTTGCAAAAAATGACGGGTCTTAAGTTTTACCTACAATATGATATCTAACCGTCAGTCTCCCTCTCTTTCTCCCCTCCTCTTCCCTCCTCCGAATATGCCTCCCGCAGCTCCAGTATATATACAAACACACCCAGCGGGATGTTCACTTTGATGGTAAAAAGAAGCACAGCGCCAACACCGAGATACAGTTATCACAGTCTGGTACACTGATAAATGACTGTGTTCGCCGGGTATGTGTAGTGCACGACGTGTGTGTCACACACATTATAATAATATAGAAGTCTTAGGAGATATCCGTTCTGAGTGTACTTATAATGCTTACTTATGCGTTCAGGGGGGCTGTGTGTGATGTGGCAGCGGCAAATCTCACAAATTGAAGAAGATAGATTTAATATTATTGACCTTCACAGCATGATCTCCAGGAGCCCGCTGTCATTCTGCCACGGTGTCTGCGCTGGCTGTATGTACACTGTCTATGCACCTGCGTACTAAAGTGATTAATAGATGATATTATAATATATCATAATATGTTAGTATATAATATACTTTGGCTAGTAAAATTGAATTGAAGCTAGTTATGTTTTATTTTATGGGATAATTTTTTAAATCACGCAAAATTATTTATTTACATTTCTAATATTGGACTCTGTATTTATTTAGCACAATATTGACGCTTGTTTATTTTACAATTTTTTGTATAAAACGCCATGACACACTCAAGCAGTCGTTTTCACTACTTTCGTTTTACTACTTTAATTAATGATAAAAACAACAATTGTAGTGCTATTACTGTATAGAGCCCATAAATATTTCCACCGAGCTTGCTTTGTAACGCTACGTCTTCTTCTTCGGCAGACCATTGAAAGGTCGATGATGGCTGTGATACTAGGCTTCACAGGAGCGCAGGTGGGCCACGAGGCCCGAATTTGAAAGGCAAAGTTATTGTTGTTGGTTAGCCCCGGCCATGTAGCAGGACCGCTCCCCTAGGACCTGATATAGAAAGTCACAGACCTCTTGGGGGTTAGTCCAGAGGTCGGTGAGTGAGGTTTGTTGGGTGGGCGGTGCAGTTAAATATGTGGTTTGTGCGGTGTTTGGGCTTGTATTAACCATTTAGAGTTGTGTGGTAAAGAAAGTGTTGATATTTGTTAAGGCGGGGGCAAGAGTTTTTGCGGTGTTGTGCGAGGATTATGCGATGGGATCTAGGGAGTGTGGTTTCAGAGGTTTTGATTTTGAGAAGGGGAGTGTTGAGGAGAGGGTTGTGAGAAAGGGATTGGATGGTCTGTGTGACGATGTTTATGTGGGAGAATTTAGGATGGTTTTTGTAGGTGATGTCGTTGATGTATTTGTTGTTTGGAGGTAATAATGTGTGGATGTCTTGGAGGTGTATTGTGTGAATATTGTGTTTCGGTTTGCGTTGGGGATGTTTCTGCTTTGAATGTGGTGGTGGTTTAGGTGTGATGGAGTGAAGAGTTTAGTGCTTGAGTGGAGTAGAGAGGAGTGTTGTGTGTGGAGATAGGAAGGATGTTGGTTTCGTGGTGAGGGAGGTCAATGATGTTAGTGGCGAGAGTGCAGCGTGTGGCGATCTGGAGGGTGGTATTTTGGGTGATTTGGAGTTTCTGTATATCTGGGATGTGGCGATGAATGGAAACCAGATTGCGTAGGAGTAGTTTATTATTCTACGAATGAGAGCTTTGTATGTGATGAGAGTGGTTTATTTGTGTTGGCCCGATGATTTCCCATTTTAATGACTTGAGTATGTTGAGACGTTGTTTATAATTTTTCTATATGTTTATGATGTGTTTTGAAAGTGTAGTGTGTATCGAATGTGACCCCGACTATTTTTGGTGTTTTGTTGAGAGGTATGGGGATGTTGTTGATGTTACTGTCGGGGTTGTGGTTTGTATGAATGTCGGGGGTGTGGTTGATGTGAATGTGGGGGATGTGGTTGATGTGAATGTGGGGGGTGTGGTTGATGTGAATGTCGGGTGTGTGGTTGATGTGAATGTCGAGTGTGTGGTTGGATTGGTGGGTGTCAAGTGTGAAGACAGTGGTGGGAACATTTCGGAATAGAATGGTGGAGGTTGAGATCTGAGATTTTGGTGGAAGATGGAAAGGAAGATGTTGGTGTAGATTTCGAGAGTAGGTGTGTTGATGTCTGTGGAGTCCATAGTGATGTCATCTGCATATTGTGTGAGTTTGATGTGTTTGTCTTGCGGAGTGGGGTTGTCATGCATGTAGTAGTTGAAAAGGACTGGAGAGATGATAGATCCCTTAGGGAACTTCGAAGTGGATGTTGTTGTTCGTGGAAAGAGTGTTGTTGTAGATGACCTGTTGTTTTCTGCCGTGTAGGTCATTTGTGATGAATTGTATGTGATTGTTGGGCAGCGTGGAGTTAAGGATTTTGGTTGTGAGGAGGGGGATGTTGACTGTGTCGAATGCTTTGGTAAGGTCAAGGGTTCTAGGGGGGGGTTTTGGGTGTTGAAGCCTGCTGATATAGTGTGAGATATGTTTTATAGGGCTGTGATGATGCTGTGTTTAGGTTTGAAGCCGTGTTGGTGAGGAGGAGATTGAGCGTGAGTTTGTAAGGATGAGAGGAGGAGGCGTTTTCAATGTCGTCTACAATGATGGCATGTGTAATCTGCCCGCGTTGCTGTCATTCTTTCATGAGCATCTTCGTAGTCGCTTTGTCTCTTCTCTTCGATTTTATAAAATTCCTTTTTGATCATGGCACGTTATCTTCTTGTGTCTGAAGCAGCTCTTTCTCATATTAATTTGCTTATTAACTCCTGCATTTTTCATGTGTTTTCTCAGCACGTCTTTGAACCTTAGCTTTTAACCGCTTTAGTTCTCCGTAGAAGACAGTTTTGGGTAGACAAGTGTCCGGCATAATATGACCAGCTCATCGAATTTGAGATGGTTTGATTAAAGCTTTTTCTCTGACTTGGGCTTTTTAAAGAACCTCAATGTCGGAAACCATGTCTTGCCAACGAATTCCTGTCTCCCTGGACCTCCAAATTTTCTGTCAAATGGTGCATAAGAGTGCCACGATCTGGCAGACATGAAGATTACCCCTCAGTATCGGTTGGCTGGATGAGTGACCCACATTTGAGGACAAATACCGGTGTTTGGTTCCCTCGTCGTTGGTCTTCTTGGTGGACTCGCAGGTGGTAGCTTGAGCATTCCGCCAGGCACTCGGTCCCAAGAGCTTGTGTTGGTGGATGTTGGTGGAAGAAGCCCCCTTACCGTGACAAGGCCACAATATAGTTTTCACCTTCATTAAGCTTTGGGGACACTTGCACAGTCTTTGCTAAAACCCTTCACATATTAATGGAGCATTCATTTACATATTTCCTAGATCCCTTTGCTGGTTTTGGTAAGGGGTATCATTTGGTTTCAACACATAATTATATTGGCTCGTTATTATGAATCATGGCCCATTTGGACCATCCAATTTTTGTTATGTTTTTCAATCTATCGCATGGTAAATGTCCATTTATGGTGATCACAAAATTTAACATAATCAAATTTGATTATAGTTTTAATATGTATGATAAGATCATTTCAGCTAATGAAAGCAAATATGATATAATAATTATGATACCATATAGTTAAAAATCAGCAAAGGTTTCAATAAATTAGTGCACTTTCGAAATCCATATTTGAAAAATGCATGTCAGGTATTAACAAAAACTGTACTTAAAATTAAAATTTGTGGTAATTCATGAATGTCAAATTATAACTTTATTCATTTTACATTTTACAGCTATAATGTTTTCCTAAATCGTTTTGTGATTTTGCTTTTAAAATAGCTAATAATTATTATTGATATGCCATTTATCGCAACTTTTGATTTACTCATTATAAGCACGAACGTATCAAGGCTTTATTTGACACTAAATAATCTGTTATATCAGTTACGATATGGGAAGTTTAAAATAGTAAATTTTATAGATCATATTGCACGTTGATTTCTGATTCTACATATTCTACGTATATAATTTTGACCTGAGTACGCGTTTTGTTAGCAAACAACACTCTATAGTTAACGCAGATTGCAACATGTACAATTAACGTTCAACTTTAAATAATATAATATTATGTACTGTTTGAAGCAATCCGTAGCAAATATATTTATTTCTATAACAAATGGACCTACGACATATTATTTTCTACAATTTTATTCAAACGATTATTCTGCAAAATGGTCATTCATTAATAAATTATTTTAAAATTATTTATTTATAAATATATTCAACCAGAACAAGTAACTAACATCATCGTTTTAGCTATATCGATTTATCTGTCCTCCATCACTCCGTCACGTATCATCACTTCCGCCCCCCCCCCACGCCACACACACAGGCGGTGAAGACTAACAAGCTGAAGGCCCTGATCTGGTACTCCTCGCGGCTGGACTACGAAGCCTCCGCCGACTGCCGCCTGGTCACCGTGGGTGAAGTCTTCGGTCGGACCGGCTACGGCTTGGCTATGAAGAAGGGGAGTCGCTGGCTGGACGACTTCTCGCTGGCTATCCTCAACTTCCACGAAAGTGAGTTTTTGTTATCTACACCGAGTTTCTTCCCTCCGTTGGCGTGTAGTCTCCTCATTTCTCTTTCGTCTGCAGGTTAGCTTGCCCAACGTGTAGGATATTTCTCCCCCCCCCCCCCCTCCACAGAAGTTCTACTTGCTGGACCTGTGCAGTGCCCTACTGCAAGCTGGACACAAAATGCCATACAAATATATCTCTTTTTGACTTTCTCGAGGAGTGATGTCCTTGAATTCATGAAAAATAGTTGGGTCTTTTTTGACAATCTATAAATATTCAAACATTTCATGCGGATAAAAATTAAATAAAAATTATCAAATTTTTGTTTCTTTCAGATATATTTGCCCTTAAAAAATGTAACTACATTAATATTTATTTATCGCGCATTATATTATGTTTCAATGTACATCCAGACATGGTAATCGAAATTACAATAACACTTATAACGCATTCAGAATAACAGGTTCTACATTATATTTTGTTTTGTCTAGATGTCTAGATCATCAGCATTTTATAATAATGTAATATAATACGTTTAAGTATTGTACATTATGTGTATGCCTTGATATTTTGGTCAGAATGCATATATTATTAGGTCCTTGAAAAGTTCTGTAACTTCAACATGGGCAGAATATACATATTATTATATATTATGAAAATAACTTACCCTGTAAAATTTACGATAATAGATGTATAAAATTAATACTTAACTTCAAATAGCATTCATCGAAAATTTAATAAATTATTTTATTAAAATTTTAAAAAAGAGAGAACAATTTTTCTTTTATGTTTTCAGGGCATCAGTCACTTTTGGGATTCAGTTTACTGATGAGGAAGCTTTATTTAATACTAATATCTGCTCTATCTTTTGTCATGGAAAATTAGGTGTAGCTGTGGTAAATGTTTTTTTCAAAAAGTGAAAAAAGGGAAGTTTGTTCGAGCGACTTGTTTTTGTCTAGAATCTGTGCTAGTTAAATAATTAGGAATTCTTAATTGGTTCGTTTGGCGTGCAATAAACATATCGTTTTTAGTAGAAGTATTACATATTATATATTAAAAATAAAATGACTATTAGACAGTTACAAATGTAAATTAGTGTACTTAGTATCGAGAAGAAATATGGATTTGCAAAAATACTAACGTGTATATTATTGGTATAGATACATTGCGTTCGACTTGTATTATAACACAAGTATAATATTATTATATACAAGTTATATATTATACAAATCGTATGTAGTATTATATGTAATATCTATACCCGTTAATTTATATTTTCTTCTATCAACGTGATCATAAATGCTTTAATTATAATTCTCTTAAAATATAATATATCAATTCTTGACATTAATAAAATGGTAAATATTTTCTTTTTATATCTAAATTTAAGAAAATATCTGCATGCATTATTTTTAACATAATTATTCTGTACCGTACTTGTAGCCTGCATCATTATTATTATAACCAATAATTAATATATATATATTAATATCTTTTTTGCTATAGTATAAAATATCACTTATTTTTATCAATTTTAAAGTGCAGATTTAAATTATACCGGTCGTACAAAATGATATCGCGTTCTGATGACGGTTTTCGACTATAATTGACTGGAATGAGTGTTGTTGCTGAAGTGTTGCTCCCACATTCGATCTATTAGCTTAGGCTCATAAGCGTCGGTCTAGATGACCGATCTTCCTCAGAAAAGTGATAATTCCTGCGCTATTTAGGGTTTCCACATTTCAGTGTTTGGGATATCTGAAAACCTTCCATCTCTTGGGGTTTCATTTGTCGCAGTCGATGAGTATGTGATCACATCTCTATCTTCAATTAAACTAAACAGGCATCTTAGATGGTTCACGTACTCTCTCGTGATTTTGGAGTACAGCTCGGTTCTTAATTGAACTAGTGTTGTTCTTTCGTATCAGTTCATTGATTTGTTTTCCTCTTTGTTTCTATAAGTCTGTTTCCATCTGTTGTAATGAGAGCTCTTTACTTCTCTGATAGTGATTGCTTTATTGAGGCAATTTTTGGCTATATTGATGTTCATTGATTTCCTTTGCTAACTTCTTTGGCTATATAGGATGTCAGCAGCTTCGTTCCATTCTGTGCCTACGTGGCTGGATACCCATTGGAAAGTGATGTTGTTGTTGTTTTTATTTTGGTTAGGGAAGTGCTGTTGATGCAGTTCCAGATGTGGTCCCCAGTTATGTCGATTTATTTTCTTTTTTTGCCTTTGGCCTTGTTTGAGTTGATCAATGGAACTTCTACAATCTGGGAAGATGATCTTTTTTTACCTTGGATGTTGTGGTTAGCTACTTGATTGAGAGCCTCTTAAATGGCTAATCGGTTCAGCTTTGTTGGCTAAAGCCATATTTCCCTTCTGTTTTCTAGATGCTAAGGTTGTTATTATTTTAGCTCACTGTGATTGATATAATGATCCAATCATTGGAATACATGTTGGTATCAATTATTACTTATTATCGAAAATACAAGCTTTACTATTTAACTATACAATTTTATCTGCTTTATTCCTCTTCATAATAATATAATATATTATTATGAAGTGGAAAAGGTTAAAAAAAGGTTAAAAAAATCTATGTATATTATATATAGATTTTTTTAACCATTTTTTTATCAATATTGCTATATTCATATTTAGCATAGCGTTTTAAATAATTTATTTATCTTTATATTCATAATAGAACTTTTACCTACACATATTATAATGCTTAAGAATGTTTTCATACACAGATTGAAACTTTCAAGTCGAACATTAAATAATATGTAGGAGCTGCATCAATTATAATAATTGTAAACGAATCAATTACACATTGTAAACTTAAAACTTGTTTGCGATTTTAATTTATTAAATAGATTTAATTATTTATAATTGAACTGTGAATTGACTGACTCATCACTTGACTGACAGAATAAAGTATTTCATACTATCATTTTTAGGGATAATATTATGTCTCAGATATTCTGAACAGTTTAGATCTTTTGACTTTTCATTTTTTCACATTTACTTAAAGTTGTTTATGTCGATAACGTCTTGTCTTCGAACTGAATACAGATTAATCTCTCTGTCTCTATACTACCCTACATCTTATATTTATATTGTCTGTGCGATAAACAGAGGGGCAAGAAAGGCGAAATCTTAGTCGACCGCTCTCTAATTACAAATCCAAACTGATTGTCAAGGAGTGTCCTTAAGGATTAACTTACCGTTCACGATCTGTAGAGTGGTCTAGTCTTTCCCGCTTTCTCTAAACTCTTCACAGTTCTACCAGCAGCCGGTCTCAGTGCCTCCTTGCCCCTCAGTCTTGATCTTGATTATTTGTCTGGTTTCTGGTCACAGTGTGTTCGGTAGGTAGAGGATATAATTTATTCAATTTTATTTGATTTTTTCTGTATGTAAGCAACAAAGATTGGGAGTTTTTGGTTTTTATATTTTGCCGCTCTTATATTATGCTATTTATGAATAGAACAGTTTTAGGAAAATTCGTTATATATTTGGTTTCAATTTATAAATTTGCCAAATTATATTAGTTGATACGTTAATGAGCACGTATTATTCAATTTTGTAGTAGGCTATGTTTAACAGGCAAATATATTAATTTAATAAATAAATTAAAAATATATAATATTTATTTAAATTAAATATAAATAACTTTCTAATATTGTGGTAAAATACAATGGTACACTTTTTCATTATCATTGGTGTTGAGATCTTTTTATATTAATTTATTAATAAATTTACATTAAATGATAAATTTGTTCCTATTTCTAGTATTCTACAGAATTAATTTATTTCTAAAATTTCATTTAATTACCTATGTATAATATTTTAAAAAGTGTCCCATAATTTAATAGTTTTTCTTTTGCTGATTTTTCTGTCTGTTGTAATAGCTATAAATGCATATGTATATAAAACTTTTACTCTATTTCCTGATAAGCATTATTTTTTATTCTATTTAATCATTTTAGAGACCTGATTATTTATTATTCACTTTTATTAATGTATGTATATCCGCCATTCAGATTTTTCAGCGAAGCTTTATATAGTAATACATAAGTCATACAATCTAGTTATACATAGGTCATACGATATAGTTGTAAATAGATTATACAATATAGTAATAAATAGGTCATACAATCTAGTTATAAATATGTTATACAATCTAATTATAAATAGGTCATACAATATAGCCATAAATAGGTCACCCTATATAGTAATAAATAGGTCAAACAATCTAGTTATAAATAGGTAATACAATATAGTAATAAATAGGTCACGCAATCTAGTAATAAATAAGTTATAAATAGTTCATACAAATAATAAATAGATTATATAATCTAGTTATAAATAGGTGATACAATATAAATATAGTTATAAATAGGTCATACAATCTAGTTGTAAATAGGTCATATAATCTAGTTAATAATAGATCATACAATCTAGTTATAAATAGGTCATACAATCTAGTTATAAATAGGTCATGCAATCTAGTTATAAATAGGTCATACAATCTAGTTATAAACAATTCAGACAATATAGTAATAAATAGGTCATACAATCTAATTATATATAGGTCATACAATATAGTAATACATAAGTCATACAATCTAGTTATAAATAGGTCATACGATATAGTTTTAAATAGATTATACAATATAGTAATAAATAGGTCATACAATCTAGTTATAAATAGGTTATACAATCTAATTATAAATAGATCATACAATATAGTCATAATTAGGTCATACAATATAGTCATTAATAGGTCACCATATATAGTAATAAATAGGTCATACGATCTTGTTATAAATAGGTCATACAATCTAGTTATAAACAATTCAGACAATATAGTAATAAATAGGTTGTACAATATTATATATGTAATAAAAAATTATCTATTTTTTCAAATGAATTGGTAAATTACATCTTTCGAAAGCTAATATACGCACAGAACTAGACTAATAGACGACAGGAAGAAAGGAAATAAAATAAAAAAATTGTTTACTTCAGTTGTGTTAATTATACATATTGCAATACAAACTATAGTTAAAAAATGAAAATGTAAGTTCCTGTTAAAAAAATTCACTTTTTTTATATAGAAAATAACTCATTTTCACATAAATTTCACATCATTTAATATTTGAATTATGTATCACCATTCGGAATATTTTAATTTTGTATTTTTATAAAATGTTTTAATGGATAATTGCTATAGTTATATTATATAAATTATTTAAATATTAACAAATCATGTTTTTTTTTAATCATTTACCAAATGTGTTATACACGATAATTATTTGATAGAGTTTTTATTGTACTGTTTATAGTATTTTTATAGTAGTATAATTTGTAAAGAATTGTTTAATTGTATTTTTTAAATTTAATCAAATTAATTTTTAAATTTCGTTATTTAATTATTATTAAATAGTGATACTTAAATTACAAATAAAGTATACATTATTAATATATGTATATTTTTATTAGCATTAATATTATAATATTATTATTGAAAGTACATAATTATTAAAACAGAGTATATTATAAATTTACGTTAATTTTCGTGTATGTCATTAAATAAAACGGCTAACGGGTTAAATTTTCCTAAAGAAAGTGGTGATTAGTAGTATAGGAAGGGTCGATTCGACCACACTTATAAATAGATTTATGAGTCATAGACCCCCCTCCTACCCCCCTCCCTACCCACCCCCCCCCCTCCCGGGAGCATATTACTTCGCCG
>JAUZND010004984.1:0-11422 GCA_034780555.1 Coelogynopora nodosa
TAAGTTTTCGGCTGCTGGCGCAGCCTCATCTTATAGAATTTTTATGCCCTTAAAACCATAGACAATACCTATTATGAACAACTTATTCTCATAATTCCTGTATTTCTATTTCATTATCACAGTGAAAGTATCTAAACCAACAAAATATGATCATTAAACTAAAAACAGAAATACTTTGGTAATGGGGAACACGCGGACAGGCTTAAAAATCAGTGCTAACATAGAGCACAGTAATTTATTTTAAACTTTCTCAGCATTGCTTACATTCTACACTAAAACCAGAAACAACAGAGCAACCCACCGGTGGCGGGCGGCAGGTCCAGCAGCTGGTAGGTCTGGGTGGTGGGCACCAGAGGGGAGGAGGGGACACTGCCACCCCCACCCACACCGGGGACTGAGGAGGCGGCACAGGGGTTCAGATAGGGCGGATAACCGGCGGCTGAGTAGGCGTAGGCATAGGCGGCACTGCGCTGGTCGTAGCTCAGGCCGTAGGCGGCGGCGGCTGCGGCGGCTGAGTGCTGGAGGGGCGTGGGCGGTGTTAGTTGACATGGAGACTAGATGATAGGGAAAGGCCAGTCCTAGCGTGTGGGGCAATGATGCCGGAGGGTGGAATATGGCTAGCATAAAATATATCTATTTTTTATTCTATATTAGTGACTCATAATACAATTTTGAACTGGAATTTCAACAAAAATGAAAATCACTTTCTGAGCGGGAGTTATATCTTTATAACGAAGTAAACAATCCCACAGAATCACTGAGAATAACACTACAAAATCATTATCAAAACTCAAGAATGATGAAGAAAAAGACGGATCTTGTGGACTAGTTGCTAATATTATATTCATATGTAAACACTGTAATTAAAATGGTGAAATAATAATTTTAAACAAATTAGTGCTCATAAATAATTAATATCCCATTTCAAATATTAAAAAACGACAAACAATAATAATCTATATAATGTCTAAAAAACGTTAATGTACGCCAACATTTTTAACATATATTTTTTAATAATTCAGCTCTGCAAAATCGAGGCAGTTCATTCACTCCTTAGGGCCCTAAGGATTCCTTGATTCCCTAGGGATAGTGTCTTGATACATACTATGCTACAAACTGAGTATTTAGTGCGATTCCAGATAAAATGTTGGCTTGATTAAGTTGAAGAAATAAACCTCCCCTAACATTATCCAAGAACAGGGTGACAACAATGACGAAAACGTTCTGTTCTGTAACGAATGATATAAATTAAAGTCAATTGACAAACACTCTTATAGATTATAGTCCACTTTAGGACAGCCAACAGACGTTTTCAATTAGAATTGAACAAGCGACTTTAGTTTTAGATTATATTTATAGAATTACTGACTGATTTACTGATCCAGGTTGTTGACCATATGTCATATATATACATTACTTCATGTAGCACATCAATTAACATTGCAATAATATTGAGCATTCAAATAATTTCAATATAATCAATAACTTTGAAATAATATCGCATCGCCGATCAACAATAGTCTCAAATTTCACATAAATAATATACTATGATAAATACTTCTTTCAGAATAAAAAACATGTCTCCCACAGTCAGAGTCAGATAATATGCGAATGTTGTAGGTTTTATTTCTTTTAAGTTAGGAAATCCAATATATATAAATAAATATTATAATATTAATACTAAAAGCAAATATTCAATCGAGTTACAGATTGCAATGTGAAGAATAAAGTTTGTTTTGAAACAAAACTTTTCATTTCACACTTGACATTACAAAAATAAACGGATTGAAATGTTTTCTTGCAGTTTAAAAGAACAGACTATGAAGCTTTCATTATCAAAGAAACAATTAAGTAACATTGTTATGTATTAGTGAGACACAGTATTAAATTCCTCCAGTGTGAAGGGACATATCGTGAGGCAGGAGATGCAACGTCAAATTTGACAAAACCTTTGTTTCTTCTGTAACTCATGAATTTTAGGTTTATTTAGAATTTTTTTAATTTCGTGTTTATTTATATGAACTGATGATACCAATTATTATTATTAATTAATTTAGATAAACAAAACTAATACATGATAAATGGATGAATGTTTTGTAAACAATATTAATAACATTACAAAATTTAATAGAATTTACGAACCAAGAAAAATTACTTATTTAATTAAGAAATATCACTGACATAAGTAAATAAGAGAGTTAAAGTAAAGTAAAGTCAATGCGGAAGTAAAAGTTTCACATTAATTCCAGTAGTTAACAGACGGGAGATAATATATAAATAGAGTCTTAATGACTTCATAAAACAAAAACAAGTGTTGATCCCATCTTGTGTGAAAGGTGATAATGTGGGGGAATAGCTTGCAGTTGATGAAGAGAACGTCATAATTGTTCACATCCTGTATTATTATAGTTATCAATGTTTTACAATACGTATAAAGCAAGCTGTATTTCTAAATGTGTCATACTAAAATAGGAACCCCATGAAACCTCCTATCGAACAAATGAAGCCGAAAAAACCTGTTTTGCCGAATACTTTTTATGCACAATGATTCTTACTTAATAATGTATAGAAGTAATGTATGGACACTAAAATGTTATTACCACAATCTCTCGATATTATAAGTTTAATCGAAAATAGGTCAAGTTTGCGACTATCTGCCGTAGAATATAAAATACAGAAGTAGGCTAAGGTACAAATAATGCATAACGGTATAGTAAATACAAACGTGATCGGGCGAAGTGCAAAAAATCCAATTCTCATCCAAATACATAGATGAATTTTTCATAATACGAAAAGCCTGAACGCTTAAAAATATACAAAACATCAGGGACTGTCTCGGTTCAATCAGTTCAAATAAATAAAACTGAACTTTTCATTCATCAGCAGTACACTTTAATTACTCGTGAACGGTCTATTTTTTACATAACCAATACAAAAGACTGGTCAACTTCGGCCGTATGACAGTAAGGAGCAATAGCGGGCAGCAGAGCTTACACAATATGACGTGTGTGGGAGGGAGGGAGGCCTGATAGAGTTGAGTAACATCCCCAGCCGCAGCTGCTCAACCGACTTACCTGGCTGGCTGAATGACTGTTGGGACTGAGGCTGGCAGCCGAGTTGTACACTGCAGCAGCGGCCGGGTTGGAGGTCACATAGGGGGAGTAGGGGTTCTGTTGACCCTGACCGGTCGAGAAGGCGGACCCGTAGTTGAGGTAGGGGGAGGGGCCGCCGCTGCCCCCCAGGTGGCCGCCTGGCTGCTTCTGGAGCTTTACTGGAGCGTATGAGGGGGGAGAGGGGTCAACTATCAACTACTGGAAGGACTGCATGGACACACAGTAATCAATAATTGTGATAAGTGACTACCAAGTCTACCAGGAGATTTCAGGTGAATTCTCAACATTTTTCAGGAAACATGATATCATAAAAATCAGTGTTGGTAAAATAGTAAGCATATTATAAGGCATACCATTAATCAATATAACAGCTATGGTCCATTTCAATTTGTATAATACAAATGGAATATGACTGATTGCATTACTTAGGGTGAAAATATAAAATATTGATCTAGGAGAATTTGCCACCACTTAGGCAATTAGTTGCCATAGTGATGAAATAATGTCTATAAATGTTTTGGGAATTAGTTATTTTTATTTTCCAGTAGATTTCCAGGAGGTATTTTAAATTCCAATCGATTTCCAGGAGCGGTAGACACCCTGCATCCACACAACAATCAATAATTGTGTTTAATCTGAGGAGGACTGTATGTTCCATTCAGACAGTAATCAATAATTGTGTTTAATCTGAGGAGGACTGTATGTTCCATTCACATAGTAATCAATAATTGTGTTTAATCTGAGGAGGACTGTATGTTCCATTCACACAGTAATCAATAATATTGTGTAATTGAAGTAGGAAATGTTTGGAAAAGGAAGAATCATTCAAAATGTTTGTCATTTATAAGTATATAGAGTAAAAATGAAAAAAATTAAAACTAAAATTATAAAATAATAATATTATGATTTTATAAAAAACATAATTCACATTTTTGTAAATGAAATATGAACCAGTAAAAGCCAAAACAGTGGATATGTTGAATGAGATAAAATAACCCGTAAAACAGTTTACTGGCGATGGAATATTATATATTTATCATTAATTTGATGTTTAATGAAGACAAGGATCCATAAAATATGGTTGTTAATACATGACCAATTTTAGATCAATTGGTATATATTTTGAGTGAGTCATGAATTATTTTAATTAAAATAATTTAATTAATATTGTAAGTATTATGACAATATATTTTTAAAAAATAATCAATTAATGCCACTAATAAAGATGATAATTAGAGCAGATATAAACAATTAAATAACGGTATCATTATTAATACCAAGACTTTTATATTGTATGTCAATAATTTATTAATCATTAAACATCTAACATATTTTTACGTTGGTATATGTGACAAAATTACTCCGCAAAGAGAAGTATTTTTTAACATTTGAGAAAAAAACTTAACATTTGTGGATTACACAACGAAAAACTTTAATAAATTTGACAATAGAAAAATCTCACTTTTCCGTGCTATATATCGTAAAATAACAAATCATAAAATATCTCAACTAACATAAACTTTGGAGAAAATCTCCATATTATTATAAATAAGTTCAAGCATTAGTTGCTATTAAAAATAAGTATTGTAAAAGAAAATATCACTTTTCACCAATATGGATAATATCTTTTAATGTAACAGACTATTAAGTTACAAAAGTTAAGTATTTCCTAAAATTGTAGATTTAATTAAGCATTAGGATTAAAATAATGAAAATAATATCATGTTTCATTCTAAAAATGGTAGTGAAATGTCCAACATTCAAAACATTTTTTTAACTAAACTAGTTTTAAAAAATTATACAAAAACTTGTCTAGGTAGCAAATAATTATGAATGATGTTACTGCGAATAACAATTTTATTAATTAATTAAAATAATTATAATATACTCTTTAAAAAAATATATTAAACAATGATACACAAAAAAGCACGTAAATCAGAAGCGCAACATTATAACAGAATAGTGATTAAAATTGCAATTAAAAGTAGAACCATTATTTCCAGAGAATTCGTCAACAGAGGACTAACCATGCAGTGAAACTATGAGCTGAATCCCTGACAAGAAAATGACACAGCAACAGGGAAGGAGGGAGGGAGGGAGGGAGAGAGAGAGACAAGAACACGCCAACGCCATCATCAGCGGAACACAAGATTGTCTCGCCCCAATTCCAGAAGGTGCGAACACACAGTCCGATAATCATCCTGCGCGCTGTTGAAACTCTTAGTACTGTTATAATATATTCATTCGTCTGTATATATTTAATTATGGAGACCTAAATGTCGTCAAACTAAGGTAAGTGCTGGCGAGGTTATCCCCGCTGTTTTAATTAAGGTCTGCAGGGCTGGTACCCGAAGCATCTTCTTTTTTCTCTCTAACCGTGAGCATCGTGTGAAGACTTCGCAACTATGTTGTGTGAATTCGTTAACTTATCCGTTGTAACTAGTCTATACTATGAAGCGTGGTTTGGACGAGATCGAGGTATATTATGTAACAGGCTGGCTCTGAGGCTCTGGCGAATTTAGTATAAATTTAATAGATGCACTTCATCCTGATGATAGAAAAGATACAATATAGTGTGTTATGGAAGAGGTACTTAACTTAGTCAGTAAATGTGTGTAGTAGTAAAGATGGTATAGATCGTGTTTAGATTTAGTAACAAATTCTGTTTGTCACTAGAATATATTATGCATGGGATGAATTTTCTGACAACATTCTAGAAATACTTTTAGAAGGAACCCTTGCATGGCAATTAAGGGCCTTAAATAACAAAACTTATTTAATATCAGACGACGTACGTGTACATGAATTATTGTTAATTTCTGTCAAACTCTAGGTAAAAAACTAGACTTTGATAAACAATTACAAATAAACTCTAACGAAAATAGTTTTAATCAGTGTTTATACTGCACTGAGGCACAATCATATTCGAGGGTTGTCTGCCTATTGATTTCTGTATCTAGGCGAAATAGTCAAATTTTTAACGTAAAAGTGCGCGCAAAGTAATCTCCTTCAAGAGTTTTCATACTGACAAAATAGACCATATTTGTTCTTTGTTAATCTATGGAAACATTTAACATATTAATAGAGTTATTTAGAATCACATTTTTAAATAAGTAAATTAGAAAAAGAATAAGATTATGAATCTGTTCTAAAGTATTACAGGCCATTAATGAAAATAAGCATTATCGAGAATTATCATTATTACCAGATGAAAACTGTTATAGTAGAAGAAAAAAGCAAAGCTGAAATTTATTAAATCTCGAATTTTCGCTGATGAATAAGTTCCATAACAGGTAAAATCGGAGTTATATATTATATAGTTTGGTGTTTGTTCACACACAGAACAGTGAACATGTGTGTTTAATATAAATACCAACCGCTTAGTTAAGGAGAGAATAGAATCATACTAACAGAACCGTACTGATATCCCTACAAGATCCACACAATGAGGCTGTTAGGGTTACCCGTATAGTAGAACACGCCCCCAACGTTGGCATAAAATCATCGAAACACGGGTGCATTGATTTCATTAGAAAATTCGGGTCATCATGCATGGAGCTGTTTAAATCAATGCTGCGAACGGACGGACGTCTCTAACACAAAGCAGACACTGAACTTCACTCACCATCAGCGTGGAGCGGGTAGGAGGGCATGAAGGAGGAGGCGAAGGCGGCAGTGGAGCCCGCCGACTGACCACCGCAGAAGAGCGGATTACTGGCGGCGGCGGCTGCGGCGGCACTCTGGGCGGAGAACATGCTGCTGCTGCCACCGGTGGTGGAGGAGAGGAGGAGGGCTGGAGTTGGGGGGAGCGAGGAGGGGGGCAGTGGCTCCTCTCGAGCTGGCCC
The DNA here is from genome assembly GCA_034780555.1 of Coelogynopora nodosa. NCBI lineage: Eukaryota > Metazoa > Platyhelminthes > Proseriata > Coelogynoporidae > Coelogynopora > Coelogynopora nodosa. Next base: position 6,959 of record JAUZND010004984.1, read on the forward strand.
GACCCCCGGGGAGATGCCGGAGGTGGAGGACACTGAGGAACTGGGGGAGAGAGAGGGAGAGAGAGAGAGAGACTCACCGATCCATTGAGGTTGTATGACATGGAATACACTTCATTATTATTAGAAAATTTTAAAAAAATCCCCGATATAATTATAATAAGAGCGACAAATTGGCCTCGAATTTAATAAAACACGTAAATATATTTATTACAATGGCGGCGTATTGTATATATATATTGTAACAATATGTGAACATTCATATCGCAGAATCCAACGAATTACGGGAGTGAATATTTCAGTTCTAAAAATACGAAAAAAAATCACATGCCGGCCAATATGGTACTATTAAATGTAGAGATCTTGCACCTATAAATTACAACAAATATAATTACATAGAATATACTATAGACCCTATTAAAAAGGTGTTGGAGAACATAATTAATTAAATTTTAAACATTTACTATTATAAGTACATGTGTATACTTAATAATATATTTCATCTTCACCAAACTTGCACAACAAATTGCACACTAAACGCACTTACGGATCCAAAGGGGCGATATTATATTACACTAACATTAAATAAAATAAAAACGATACAGATAACATATAAATATGTATAATATATAAGACACAATTAAATAAAATATTTTAAAAATACCTAAACGATAAAATAAATGGGGAATTTAAAAAAAATTTATTGAAAGAAAAAGAGAATATCGGTGAAGCACGACATTGAATTGTACGTCATCAATTCACGGATATTTGTGTCATATTCAACGAAAAGATTTTAAACGTACAGTGTTATTTTTAAATTGAAAAAAAAACATTTAAATATAGAAACGAAGCTTCCATTTAAATTCAGACCAGTTATAAAATTCTGTATTTTTTAATGCTCATAGTAATAACTAACTGATAAGTATTGTTAAAATAAGCAAGAAAAAGAAATCCTGATCATAATTAGTGATTGACGCTTTTAGCGCTCAGTATTTTTTTAATAAAAAAGGATATTTAATCATTGCAGCTCAATAGCATTATATAAGAGAGTTATTTAAATGTGCTAAATATATTTTAAGATTTCAAACAAGAGCTTATAATACAGTAAGCATTGGTGAATTTGAAAGACTTATTTACTAAACCATTTTGTAATTCTATATCTTAATTAAAAAGAATATTACGATAAATTACGTAAGACATATATTTTGTGGAATATGAATATAATATATCAATCAAGCGTAATTTATATATATGTAGACATTATATCGTGCAATAATAAAAAATATATTTTTTAAATACAAAGAATCTAAATTGATAATCTAAAGTGTTCGTTCACATAGTTACAACGTACTCAGTGGCTCAAAAGCAACAGAGGAAAAATAAATATCACTATTATACAAATTATACAGGTGCATGATGAAGCAGGGATATTTTTGCTATCATGGTAAAAAATATTATTGTAGTTCACAATGTTTAGCTATTAAAAATGTATTACACGTCACTATTTTAGAACGTTATATATAATACAACAGTAGCTATAGTTTTTAACCAGGAGATGTCACGTGACAATCCTATGTAATATAATTAAATATGATTAATATTTTTTTAGTAACAGTTATTACTGAACCTTTTTACGGAATATTATTAAATACCACATATTATACTGGGATAACCCAGATTCTTTTTGTTTAATTTTTCAGCATTAAAATAATCTTGTTAGTTTTTTCAGAAAATTAATAGAAATGGCAACAAAGATAGATATCAATAATTGATAATACGATTACTTAATATGATACACAATTAAATAAATATTAAATGAAATTATTTTTTATTAATTGTCAGAAAAATAAAACAAAAATAATTTAATGCAGAACAATTAAACAGAAACAAATTAACGCGGGAAGCTTGATGATTCCATTGAAATAATTAAAACAGTTAACATAGTTGCATAGTAAACAGTATCAATTAAAAAGGATGGGGACTCTTTAGAGAAGGAAGACATAGCTGTTAGCTTATAAAAAGAAATGAAGGTAAATTCAAGTGACGACCTCATTTGTCACTAATTTGTCTCGGGGTAACGCCAGTTCAAATTTCATCGCGTGCGCTTTACATTATACAGTTGATGGGGGGTATAATAGGAAGAATAGAATAGGAAGTCCTTCAGTGCAAGGTATAATGATCTTCGAAGAAACAGTCAAACATTCACACCCAGCGGGGGCGAATAGTGTAGCACAAAACACGTGCCCCATTCAACCGACGGGATCAATACAATTGTGTTTTACAGGCCACCATTATACGATCGAGAGGTTCCATCTGACTATATAGAATAGGCTATGTTCGTCCAGCTTCATTTGCAGGCCCGATATGTTACATAATAAGGACGAATGGTGGACCTTGCCCCTATTAGTGTCTGTGCTCTGTAACCGTATTAAATGTCACAATGAGTGAGTGAGACAAGAGTGTTGATATTCAATTGTAGGAAACATGGCGGTTGAGCATCGCAAACGGTCAATAACAATCATTGAAATTATTATTTGTATCACTAAATATTATGAAATAATTAGATGACTTACCTTGAAGTATTTCCACTTGCACAATCTCTGTCGATGTTTGGCGATATGGACTCCGCGTGGGATGGAAACTCTAACAAAATAAAATGATATACAACAGTTAAAGCAACTGAAAAATTGACAACTATAATTGTCAAATTACTTTAAAATGTATCCAAAACTAACCGGAAAGTTCGCTGTGCCTGTAACTTGATGGCGTTTGTAGATAACTATATTTTTGATGAAAAGCCGAACTATACTCCGAATTATCCGTTGAACGAGTTGAGAAGTCCGTCTTGACAGCTTTAAGGTTTAAACGCGATTTTTTAATACGTACTCCGTCTTCCGCCGGTACCTTTGCCGATTTGGAATCTGCTGAGCTACGCCTGAAAAATTGGAAAGAAAATTGACAAACTGTTTGAATGGAAATAATTGTAGTATGTGTAAATAATCGATTGCAGAAAAAATCAATAGTATCGAGTAGACTTACTAATGTCAAACGTGTCAGAATAAATGTTGTATGTTGACAAACCAGCCTTTTGTATAAACAAAACACAAATTGGTGCAATCGACAATAGCGGCACTAAATCACGCAAACTTGGAGAGAGAGAGAGAGGGAGAGCTGTAGCCACGTACAAATGGAGTTGACAGAGAGGACGGACTAGTTTTACGTCGATAAAAACAAGTAAAACGGAGCTTGAGATAATTCCAAGGCTATAGGCAATCAAGTTTCGAATAATTTCTAATGACTCTCCGAAGGCGACGTATTAACAGCTAAACAAGAAATAAGACAGACAGCGCAAGTTGAAATATACAAGCCTCCAATTGGCCAACTAAGAAAGACGACTAGCAGCCAATCATAACTCAATGAAATTAGCCGAAACCAGCTGTTAATCATGAGCAACAAAACAATAAAAATAATCTGGAAATTAAGTGTGACAAACGAAGGTGTTCTGTATTTAATAATAACAGATAATTAAAACCATGATAAGAAAATAGGTCATTTAATGAAAATATATTAATAACATACAATATGCAAAGAAAATATTTTCTAATCTTATTTTTCAAGTTGGAGTTCAATTTGACAAAGTAAAGATATATTTTCCTTTTTCATTGTCTTTTTGATTTTATATAATCGGATAGTTCAAATTTAATAGTATAATATATACAAGATATTAAATACTTTTCGTTATATCTAGCATTCCTACACGATTGTAAATGACAATAGGAAAATTGAACGCACGTTTCTTGTAAAAAATAAAACAAATCATATATATATAATTTATTTTTTTAAAGGGAGACTAAATTACTAAATGCATATTACTGCAGTATTTTATACTTTGACTTATAACATATACCTATAAAACATTCATTTATAGTACATTATTAACTATTCAAATCTTAAATGATGCAGGGGAAAAGAAATCAATATAATAAAGTGCAAACTATAAGTTAATAAATGTAATAAATAGTTATAATTGACTTTTTAGTGTTCTATAAATCCATTGCAGCCTCAAAAATGGTAAATAATTTTTGACAAACAGAAGTGAAGTTGTTTCAGAATGTTGATTTTCATTTTGTCATTTTACAAAATGTTGAATACTATTTAGTGATTGCTTTGATAAGTTCTATTTTTTATTATTTTTAATTTTGGTTTATTCTGTGGTGTGTTGAAGAATGAATGTGATCATTTCCTACAATAACAATCATGATGTAATATTTTTACAACTATTATAGCCTCTCTTTGAGATGATGATATGTTGTGAAATCAATATCATTTATTATTAAATAGTATAATTTCTAGTACTGCATCCTTATAGAAAATACTTTCAACTCTAACTTTCAGGCATTCTATTTCATAATTTTCAAAAAACCGGATATATATTTAAGCAGGGAGTACAGTGGCGTATCCAGGATT
>JAUZND010004985.1:0-11419 GCA_034780555.1 Coelogynopora nodosa
CTTGACCTTGTTTAAATCGGCCAATAGGAAGCCATAGCAACCAAAAATCAAATACTCGATTCTGATTGGCTGAAAACTTTTCAAAATTTTTTGGCGCGAAAATTCAAAATCATTTTACATTTGGGGGGTGGCCTAGATATACACCTTCCATACTACTATCTCTCTTTGAGATTTAAGACAGCTCTTTTAAATACTTTGAAACTAATAATAAAATGGCTTTACTAAAATATCAGAAATAATTTTGATATACCGTAAAAATACATAATTAAAAATTCAATCAGAAAATACAACATTATGTTAATGTATAAATTATTTCTTATCAATGAATTTATCAACACTATTGAACCAAAATTATTGACTTTAAATGTAAATATATATTATGTATTATTATCAGTGGATACATCTGTACTAATGCACCCAAAAACAAATCATGTTTAGAATAAACAGAATTGATGGTTTTTACGATGTCATAAATATAAGCCGTCAACGTAACAATACATTATAAGTAATCTTGAAATTAACCTTTTGAAATTGTTAAAAAATGTATAATGTACAGTTTTGGAGTTTATTGCGGCTAAAGTCAACCAATGCCGCTATCTTTAATTAATGATGCTATTATTATAGCCAGATCTACCATACTGTGGTGTGTTGATGAATAATAAATTATCGATCTGCACGCCCACAAAGTGTCCCAAAATGGTGCCGTTTGTTTAGCGTATAGCAATCTTTTTCAGTTGCAATACACGTCACTAGTAATTATAACTTCAATAAACATTGTAACAAACAATAGTTTACATCTACATCTAATATACCTACACAAAAAAAGAAAAGATTGATGAGGATGTTCAATAATATCTTTGTTCTACCTCCGATTGTGTCAGAATTGTAAGGTGAACATTGTTAGCTTTTTATTTGAAGAAAATTGGCTATTAACTATAGAGAAGTATTATGTGAAAAGATGAACAATACAATGAAAATATTAATTATAGATTCAATACAATGTTAACATATAGAAATATTGTTAGGGACCGTTCACAGAGTACGTACGCATAAAATCGAGCAAAATAACCCCCCCTCAACGCAACAACACACAGCTGTACGCATTTCAACATACCCCTAAACCCCTGTACGCAGTACAAAAATTTAACCAAAAATATGTTAATTTATTTTTTAATCTAGTTCTACAATAATTCAAAAAATAATTTAAACGTTTACAGTTCCCCTTTAAATCTCACACACAAATTTCACACATGTTGGATATATTGTCAATTAGTCAATGGTATTGAAAGAATTACATCTCCTCGAGTGGATTGAGCAGCAGCTCAGATACATTCGAGAACATGAGAATGCAATTATCAGGATTAAACTCCCCCTGAACGCATTTCAGATGAACGGCCCCTTATCTATATTTATAAAAAATTACCATTTTATTGTAATCATGTTGAAACCATTCTATATGTAATATGAGAAACTAAACTATAATATATCGATGTACATTCATAGTTAAATTTAAATCACATTGAAATAAACAAAATGTTGTCAAATTATTATGCGTTTTGAGCTCATTTAAAAGCATTTAATTTACTTAAGACTTCATTAACTTCGGTTTAAATTTGTTTCAGCACGATTAACTCGAGTGGTTCGAACATTAAATGAAAGCGCTACTGTATTAGTATACAGAAGTTATAAAATAGTTAGCATGGTTCAAAGGTGACTTGCCTTTACAGAAATATTATGTTACAACTAGTATAAAGTGCAAAATAATTTGAAAATCCATGAATATTTATACATAAAACGTCGAGTCTATATTTTAAAACAATAGCGCTTCCTTCAAAAGCGTGTTTTGTTAATAAGGCTACTTATTTTGTTCAGACCTCTAGGTAGCAAGTAATACATACCTTTACTAATTTTCTAAAATGTCTTGTTTGCATATAACCAAACCAACTTTCTAAAAAGAAAAGAAAACAAAAAAAATGTCACTATAAAAATTAAAATACCATAGAAATGAAAATTATTACACATGGAAAAATAGTAATTGGTTTAATAATTATTTTTTCTTAAAAATCAACTACCTATGCATTAATCCGGATTAAAGAAATTGTCTCTTTCAGTTAAAACGTTGCTGATAAAATTAAAGATTAATAAAATAAGGATAAATATTTTTAGAAAAATCAACTATTTTGACATAAAAATGTTAGTGTATAAAGCAATTTAAAAAAATCTTAATTTATAACTCTGAATGTGCATGCAGTTAAAATAAGCACACATTGCCATATTATACATATTGTATAAAAAAATTCTATTTATAAAATTTTACAATTTTTTATAATATTATAATATGATAAAATGGAGAAGTTTGACGATAGTGTAATGAAACCAGTTGATTAAAAAATTAATTCGAATATATTAATTCTATTAAGACTATTGGCCTCATAATCTTCAATTAATTTACAAAAAAGATTTTGGCGAACTGATTATGAAAGATATTACATATTTCTCGACAATGCAATACAAATAAATAATGTTGGATTATATAAATGTAAGTCACCTGATGAAATCTGTGAGATAAAACTAATATGAATATACCATAAATAAGCGTTTTCAGAAGTTTATCTTTTTTCAATTTTTTGCAATGCTGATTATAAACGTCTTCTGCAGTTTTTTTGTGATTGTCACCTTGGTTTGGTTGGTTTCGAGTGTCTCTAGCATTTTGTTGGATTTTTGTGTTCATAATATGCTACACAATTACTAATTTCTTCTAAAATATTATATACATTTACAAGGCTTTCAATGGGCAGCAAATAAAAAACAATTAGGCATAACATTTTTAAAAAAGGGGTCATTGATTTCAATGTACAATCCGTTTATCATGGAGATGCTAAAATCAAGAAGACCCATTGCCAATTTATGTCATCAAAAGTAAGCTTTCTATATGTATCAACTTCAACATATTACAATATATTATGAGGTAAGTAGCAGTAGCTCAGTAGCAGTGCCCTTAAACTGCGGTGTTACTACTCTCAAAGAAGACATAATTATGTTAAATGATTAACTAGCGGTAGTAAAGCTACAAAGGGAAGCAGAGCCGGGATGGGGCTGGCAAAATCTCACCGAGCACTTTAGAGGGGACCGGCATTAGCTTGTTGACCGCGGTGGTGTAGGGCACAATGATCGGGATCAGCGAGTCCGTCTGCCCCATCAGCGGTGACACGGCCAACAGGAGGAAACAGCGCAGACACTCGACGTCGGGGTAGTTGGCCCGAGGACTTGCGAGCACGTGGTCGTAGAGGAGGCAGCGCAGACGGCGCAATGAGAGGTCGGAGAGCCGGTCGATGAGGAGGGACTGGCAAGAGGCGGCCAGGTCCAGGTCGAGGCCATGCTGTTTTCGGGTGATGTTGAGGCAGGGTTGCGCGTTCTCACTGGGGTGGGGTAAATATATCCAAGCCAGAGTTCACACAGAATACTTTTTTAATATCCAGTTAGAAAAAATACAGTAATCATAGTTTCAGAATTATTCAGTGTTACAGATTGTCTTATAAAAAATACCGTTCTTATTCAATTAAGAAAAAGCGAGATGGACCCAGTTAAACTTTTGCAGGTTTTAGTAGGAAGTAAATACCACCTGAAGCACTTAAATAAAACAGCATAATAATTTAGAAAACATAGTATAATTATTTTCAATATTTTATTTGAAACAATACTATGTCAATACAACAATATCCATGAGCTATTAGCGCTTTTTGTGGCCACAACATATTCAAGTAAACATAAACTTTTCCTTAAAGAAATATGCCCAGTCTGTTCAGAATTCTTAAATTACTAATAAAATATAAAAAATGGTCGTATTGCTTCCTTTATAATAATAAAAAATATATACAATAGTTCTTACTACTAAGAGTAACAAATAACAGAAACATAGGTAGAAAAATATCAACTTTACTTTAGAGATATGAAGGACACCTGGCAAGTATAGATGACGCGGGTATATAGATCAAAATGAGTTATCTAATTTATTTGTACATCCGTTCAAATACACAAATAATAGCTTTGCAAAGAGCGCAAGCCAGCAGATCTCTTTTCTTGCCCTTGAACAAGCGCGTAACTGAATAAGTTTGTCACTGAAATACGAGCGTCAAATTCATCGACTAGAATAAACGCAAACTGGATTACCGCGTAAATGATGGTGCCTGAACAAGCGCGAACTGAAGAGCGTAACAAGATAACCACAAACTGGAATAACTGTTAATTCAGGCACTTTATATTTTTTACGCGGTAGATCCTTACGCGCTTATTCTGGTTCGCGCTTATTCTAGTAGTTGTAATTTTTGCTCTTATTCAGGTTCGCTGTTATTCCAGTTCTCGGATTTACGCGCTAATTCCAGTTCATATGACGCTCTAATTCAGTGACACGCTTATTCAGTCTACCCGCCCATCAATGGGCTAAAATGTAGGCATTATACGAAACTTGTTTAGCCACAAATAAATTATACACAATGCCAGGCGTTTTTTTGATTTAGATTTTTTGATTTAGTCAGTCGGAGAGCCAGGATCTGGATCAAGGATCAAGTGAATATATGTCGAGGTGACCAGAGCTAATTATAGTGAATGACAGTTGACTTATATTATAGGTCCAGTATCATTGTGGGATCCAAATGAAATGTGATAGAACTGGATATGAAGTGTAATGTAAATAAAAGAGATAGGCCTACTGTAACAAATTGACAAACATAATCTCTTTATATACCTTCGAATGAATTAGTTTCAGATGGAATTGTTTTTATTATTTTCATGTATTATTTTACAACATTAAAATTCAATATAGTGTTCAAAAAACAAAATAAATAGTTTCACATAAAAATATAACGTGATTTTACAAAAATGGTAACAAGGTAATTACAACTATAAATATTCATTATGAAATCCCACGTATACGCTTTATGATTCCAGGTAATAATTTAAATAATTTAATTGCTAATTTTCCTGGTTCATTGTTCTAAATATTTTATTATGTCGGAATTTATACTATTATCACTTTGTTATTGTTCTCAGTAATGTTTGGACAAAATATTTTATGGTAACACGTTCAATCCATAAATGGCAAACAATCAACCCGAATATTTACCGAATTTTTTGGAGCGAGAAAGTCGGAATCGTACTAATAGAAAATGTTCTCTGAAATCTACTTTTTTGTATATTATAGTATAAATTGACAAATTTATTTTTATTGATTTCATGTATATGCATGTAAAATATAGATAATATGTAGCATAGACATTTCCTGGATAGGGTTATTGCTAACCAGGTAAAAAAATCATTAAACTTATAAACTATATATATATATTATTACGAATATATAACGAAATAACTTTAAAAAAATGAATACTACTATACGACCGCCGTAAACAAAATTGGCAATGTATAGCTATATTTCCATAATATAATGAATATAATATTCCAAGTTTACTGAATATATAAACCATATAGAAACTTTGGATTTGGTAGTTAACCCCGAGTAGCATTGGATCTTATAAAAAACAAAACGCGGAGAATTTAGATACAAATATTTTACTTCTAATATTTCTCCTTCATATATAAGGCTTCTTTAGAGGACTGAAATTGGTACAATTTCCGATTGTAGTCCTCCGTAGAAGCCATGCATTAGAAAATCAGCATATTATTAGCACAAAGTTCTGCGTTTTATTTTTGATCATTTCCAATGCTATTCGGGGTATACTATAGCAATACTACCATATCCTATATTCAATTCGCCTGAGCCAGGTGATAATAATGGTGATAGTAATACTAGTATTATAAATTAGTGCAAAATCAAAGAATGTCGTAATATATCTGTTGTTTCTCACAATAATAATAAGTGTAAAATATAATATGTTTCTATACATGTATAACTTATTTCTGAATCAGTCTGAAATAATATTATAACACAATTGAAGTTAGTATAAGAATCTATATTATATATAGCCTGCCTGTTATGATTTACATATTCATCAAAAATGTTCACGATTAGTAAAATTAGTCAACTATTTAGTGACCTAAAGTAGACTTCTTGATTTAATACTTTTTATAGGAACGATTCCGAGTAACATGCGCTCAAGTTGACAGAAAATATTGGTGAAAATGACCCAGTAAGATAATATATTTCCGCCTTTTCAGATAAAGACAGTTATATTACTTCCGACTTAAATACTTTATGTTCAGTACATTCATTCTGTACATTCACTTTGAATTGTAAACATATAATGCATTCATTATAATATATATGTTAATATACAATAATTACATCATGTTTAAGATGAATATTGATATTAATATAATGATAGTAAATATGACACAGTGTGTTTGTAATTAAAAATAGAGTGAAAAAATTAATTCATATGGGCATAAAATTACTGTATGTAGTTATAGTTGAAGTCCATTCACTATACATTCTAATAAGCATATATCATTTGATTTAGATTATTAAAAAACATTAAATTAAACATTTAGGTATATGTACTTAATCAACGTTATAATAGGTAGAGAAAGCGAAAGCATTATTCAATTCAAGTAACTATTTTTTAAATTTTAAACATATATTTTTCTTACGAAAAGTATTAAAAGACAATTGGCACATTATTCACCTATTTAGATTTTTATAAATTTCATTGACCTTGTTTTTTCTTGACTTTCACATTTTTATTTGATATTTGTGAATTTTTTAATATTTAAGTTTAACTATTTCAGTACCACAAAAAAATTATCATAGATAAATTATGATAAAACTCTGCTTTAAGCATAAAATAAAACTCAATAATTGTCTAATTAAATATCCCATCACTTTTCTTGACTACAAAAATGTTGATACAGACAAGGTCTCAACATAAAATTAAATAAACTAAAGGGATGTGATCACAGCCCTCTCTTAGGCAGAACATAGACTTTACGTTATATTCTAGGAATTGTCTGTTTAGATGTGTTGGTGACAAATGACAAAACAACCCGAAAACACCAATATCAAAAAGTCAATGTTAGTGAAAATGTCACCAAATTTAGCCAGATATCCACAGAAATAAGAATAAAGACTCAATGAAAAAACGGTGAAACGTAATTAATCTAACAGTTATAAATGACATCATTGGACATAATTGTGATTTTTTTAAAGTATTTACAGTTCGAGTATTTACAGTAAAGATTTACAGTTGTTGTAATGCAGATAATGTAATCCAGACAATGCCTTAAATGTAACTATAGGTCTGAATCTCGAAAAGGAGAAAGGGGAGGGGAGTGTGAACCGTCAGCTCACTTGATGAGGAGTGCACTGGCTGAGAGACAGGCGTGTGAGGAGAATACGGCGTCAATCCTGGCCAACAGTGTCGGTGGGAGGGCCTCCGTTCGGGGGCATGACTCCATTTTGGTCACCAGGTTCTGAGTGATCCGGGCGATGGACGACTGCGGACATGAGGGCCACAAGCGTTGATCTATTGGAGGGGGGGCTTTCTGTGTGTGTGGGTTGGGTGGCGATAAAGTTAATAATAATTTAATATAGGCACAACACGTGTACGACGTCAACAGTTGCGAAATATTATAACAGTGATAGTGGTAGTAGTAGTAACCTAGCAACGTTAGTCTAAAAACGGATACGTATAGCTCATTTTTTAGTTTTGTTACGAAATGAAGATCTTCAGTATATTTTGCGTACGACCTATAGGGAATTGAAAGTGCATTAATAATTATATAGCCATAGGTACAGAATTTTTTTTAAACGATAACATTGAGTAGTAAACGATTAAACACATTGGTGCTTCCAGGCCAGGATTAAGTTACTATTAAAAAAATTGTATTTAAATTATTATCAAAATCCACTGACAAAAAATAATATAATCTGATTAGAAAGTAATATAGAACAGTATAGAGAGAGTATGGTCTGCTGATGAGTTTTAACCGGGACAAAAAAGTACTGTTCGGATTTTTCCACCATCAAATATGTCTCAGTAGGGCATTTGAAAGTCTTTTTATTTAATATTATATTCAAATTTTGAATAAAATTGAATATTATGTGGGTATTTTGTAAGTAACACATTCTGTGTGAGGAATATAGGGTTAGTTCAGGGATGCTAGCTTTATGTACCTAACATAGCTATTGTTATATATACAACTATCGCAGCTCACAACTACCCTGAACCAATTTGTAGTTGAAAAAATTGTCCATTGAATTTGTTCATTATCTTTCAAAATTAGTTCATACATTGGTTACAAATAATTATACAGTATCTAATGCTGAAAATATTTGATCGGGTGCTATCGGAAAATCTATAATATTGTATGCAAAATGTTATGGCAGTTCGGTGATCATCATGATAGTATCTTATTTAATGTATTCTATTCCCGGAATTTTAAAACAACTTATTATAATCTCCATGAAACAAAATAAACAATGATACAGATGATAATATTATTCAGCTACTATTATAATATGGGTTTAGTGTAGTAACTCCAGTAACCCAATGTGCAACACTATTGTGTCCCATATTGTATCAATATAATATAACAATGCAAAACAATGGACATAACTTTGCACATCAGATAGGCGTTTATCAAGATAAACTCCATTAATTTTTTTCAAGTTTCCCACAAATTAGTAAATCTATGGGCAGTAAAGTAGTTATACAATACAAAAGATGCCCTACATTCCCTTATAGAAACCAGGTCAAATGGGCTGCTTTTAAATGAATTGCATCGCGATCCATTTTCCAAATTGAAATATATTACAATCATGATAAGTTTTGGAAAAACAATATTATAATTTTTTTATTAAAATAACTTTGCAGCTTCTATGTTTATAAGTAAATAGAAAATACGACGTCGTCAATCTGTGTTTAGTACAAGATGATAAACAGTAAGTTGGCTACCTAATATGACTAAATATTTCGTTATTGTATATCTTTAACATAAAACAACGACACATTTCAAAGAAATGACACCACTGCAGACACACCATCCTACAGCACACCGTTTCCATATTAACTAACGCAGTAAATAAAAGACCAAATCGTAATAAGATATTGAATTAAACAAAAATATTAAATTAAGACAATTTCCACTATTTGCAGACCAGATTTTAGCATACAAAATATAATACATCACCATAAATTTAAGGTATTAATTAAGTGAGGCGTAATTTAGCCTACAAAACCACGTAAATATGATGATCAAGGCTCTGATCAAGATCGTGGCACAAAGCAGTTGACTTCACCTGTGGCGGATAGGCGAGCATAACACAATGACTGCCACCTGTGAAGATCTGTTTGATCACGTGTTGATCAATGCCTTCAATGCTCACTTGACGGAGAAGCGTCTTGGACTCCACACCCAGCTTTCCTTTGGGTACCCAGGGACCTGGGAATATATACAAATTTACTCGCATTAAATCAATCAAGGGTAAGATGAACCCTTATGCTTGACAATACAAAAATTATATTTGATTTTAGCTCTCTAACAGCCCTACAATAAACTAATAAACGTTAAAAAAGAATAGCTGTAAAGAATGTCGAGTATTATGTATTAATGTCTCAACAAGGACCGCAATAAATCTAAGATATTGTTGATAATAAATAATATATATTTAATAACGGATCAACAAAAATTACAATATGACACACATTCAAGAAAGTCGCCCGCAATGAATTCATAAAATATGTATTGTGGTTTAACTTTCTAAATGGTAATATTACTTAAATTGTAGACTTCATTTTATCAATGTTAACATAATATACTGATTTAAAAATACATTTTATAAATACGGAACATGATATATTCCTATAAAAAGTTAAGAGCCAAAATGCTTCTCAAATTCATTTAAAAAATATTTATATTTTTCAAAGTTCAGCTCTATAGTCGTAGACGTATAGAGTAAATTAAGAAACGGCATAGTTACATATTATTATAATTACACATAAGATAGTAACTGTTTATATATTAATTCACAAATGTGTCTATTAAATTTCGCTAGAAAATAATGCAGAATACAATATGGAAAATATATTAATACGGTGAAGAGTATATCGCAAATCAGCTGAGATAGAATTGTTCAGAAAATATAAATGATAAGTAAAATTGTAAATCGAGTAAATAAAAAATCCAAAAACCTAGACATTTTTAACTGGGAAAACAATTAACTGCAAATTGAAACATGTAATAGTTTTTATAATGTTAAAACAGAACATATTTATTTAGACAGAGAAAAAACAGACAATTATAAAGTAAAAATTAAATCTCAAAAAACCCGGTCAATTGGAGAGATTCCAGTTGGTTGTTGATGGTGATCCATCTCTTTTATCCACAAGGCAAGACTTGTCTGGCGCGTAGACCCAAAACGTTGATGTTGGTGACTAATGTTTCGAATTTTAATCCGCCATGACATCTTCACTTACGTGTGTGTATGGAGCTGGAGGTCATTGTGTTCTCTCGCCAGCACATAACGCCTAATAGTCGAGCTGATATATATATTGATATACAGTGGGTACACATGGTCGTGTACACATCACATAGAGTGTTCGCGGCAAATTTCTACTCTTTAATTGGACAGTTAACCAAGTCGCAGATCACGGTCGGATGCTTGTTTAGATCAGTTAGAAAGGTTCTGAATTTGTGGATTCTAGTATCTACAGTCGTTTAACTTTTAAAAAAAACTTTACAGTGTGATTTATCAACTCTCCATATAGGGGATATGCAGATTGAACGACGTGTTCGCGTTTTCACTCTCTGTGCGGCTTTTGGTCTTCTATTTATATAATGGGCGTGCCCTAATTATTGTTCCACCTCATTCCGAATGACATTTATTTTCAATGAAAATGGAAAAACCGAGTTGTGATGGAGGAATAATAGAAAACCGGCCCACCATCAACAGCCTGCTGAAATCCCTCTAATTCACAGAACTCATTTTTTGAGATTTAGTTTGTCTGCTGCTTTTTCCTCTGTCTTTTTATATATGTCTACTGTATTAATATTAACATTAACAATAAGCGGTTATTTGTCTCTTCACTTTTATTAATTTGTTATCAGGTAAACATTTCTAGCTTTCTTCTTATTTTATTTTACTCTAATAATTAAACTTTCTGTACTGCTACGTAAAAATAACACTACGATATAACAATTATAATATATTATGAACAATTCTGTCTCACCCCATCAGTGATGTCTTCCTCATTGTATTCTGCAGCATTAGATTAGTAATCTCTAATCTGACCTGAACGTTTCACTTCATTTTATGTAACTAAGCTGTGTCTTTATTTACTCTGCAATATATGTCAATATATATAATAACAAGTCAGATTCTACCTTATATACTCAAAATGATGTCCATTGGCTGCAATCAGATCTCTACAACGTGAAAGGACAGACTGGCATACAGTTGTGTAAAGAT
>JAUZND010004986.1:0-11418 GCA_034780555.1 Coelogynopora nodosa
TGCTCATTTCTAGTTCCAAGTCCAAATTTCCCAACTCCACTGTCTCTGTCTTCTATTTCTCCTATTTTGGCATTGAAGATAACACAATATACTATCCTTAAATGTCAGAAATACACCTTCCAGATTAATAAGATTATTGTTACTATTTTTATGACCGTTCCAACACAAATGCACATACATCGTTATTATTATTATAAATAATAGTATTATGTATAGCATAAACAATATACATCTAATTTTTTAAATTCTGAACTGTCAAGATCACAATTCTAGACTGAACAATCATTTGCTAACTTCTCCAAGTATATAGTATATATAAAACACATATCAAGTTTATGTTGCTTCTTTATAAATAATTACGATACTTATTTAGTATACTGCTCAACTATGTTAAGCCTTTTGAACTAAGCATTTTTTAATCTGTTTTCTAACCTTCAGGAGACAGTTTTCTGATATCTTATTTAATATATATAGGTACATGTTAAAACTAAATCAATGTATGTGACAATTTATCTTTTGAAACAACACATTGAGATTTTACATTGTCATAAAAAATAAGCACAAGAAATCTTAAATTACATTTTTTTAATTAAAAATGTGCAATAAATTTTTAATTTTATAAAATATAAATATATAAATAAATAAATAAATAAATAAATGATAAATTAATATTTGAAATATAATTAATTTAAATATTTTAAATAGATATGCACTTAACATATACTATGTTATGTATATTGTGTTTACAGCGATGTATATACATTATCAACGTCCAATTCAGACTTTATCGTTTATATTGAAGTATTGATGAACTTGACAAAGTAGATAAAGGAAAAGGAATACAAAAGCGGAGATGAATATCTAGGAAAAACTATATAAAGAAAAAGAGATGATTCCCATCATGTTCTTATTGCTTCGACAAAGATTTAGATTATTTTATATCTGATTGAAGAAATTGCTTTCTGTTTAAAAAATTAAAAAATAAATCTCATGCTAAATTTACATCGGGCAGAAGTTCTATCATTTGATAAGAATAAATTATGCGGATAAAATGGTAACCACTGATTAATAACATTACTAATTAATTAAAAACAAAATATTTAGATTATTTCATAAAAATATTTCAGGGGTGTATCGCAAAAATTGAAATGAACTGGGTCTAATCAAAGAATAAGTGAAAAGTAACATATAAAGAAAGGTAGTGTTTTAAGTAGAACACTTTAATAGTTCTTTTAAAAATAGATTCTGGATCCGCTCATGGTTTGTGAACAAAATATTTCCTGTACTTATTTTCTCTCACTACTAATTATGATGTCATCAAATAACAAAATATTTATATATTATTTTTTAATGTTTTTTTATTAGAATTTTTATTAAAAACGGCACACTTAAACAGCTCGTCATAGACCATAATTATATTCATTCAATGGTAATAAATAATTTTTAACTTTCTAATTATGCATTTAAACATTTAAACAAATATTGAAAAAATGGGTGATTGGATATATTTGTTTTTTTAACATTGATGGCGTAAGATGACTGACTATAAGCACATGTCATTAATATATTTACATAAAATTCAAAACATAGTTCTTAATTTTTCTTAAAATTTGTGTTGTTGTATCTAAGTGGATTCAACTATAGTATCATATCACAGCCGTGCAAATTATGTTGTTTGTAAATTTAATAAAATAAAATATTTAAAAAACAGACGATTGAAAATTTGAAGCCCAATTCAGCACATGTAATTTAAGAAAAATTAAGTATTTACATCTCCTTGGACATTTACCGTATGCATTTTTTAAACCTTTATCAATAATTTAATTGGACATAAAATATGGACAAACAATTCATAAAAATATTATTGAAAATTATATATTTATTAAAACATTTTTCAATTCAAGTTTCTAATTTGTTATAATAAAGTTAATAAAAAACATAACAATTTTCGAAGGTCTAACTCTGAAATGTTTTAAACTTCAACTTAATGAACAATCAGGGTTACATGTACGGCTATAGTGGCGCCTTTAACTAACCAAAGTGTAAACTATCATTTAACGAGAAATGGTGTTATTTAACTGAATGACCACAGTTCAGCTTTAAAAAGTTAAAACCTGCCGTCTTGTTACACGCATTCCAGAGTGTTAAAATCTATTTTTACCAATTTTCGTGGGGATCATGTGAATACGAAGCATAAAAAAGAAGGGAAAGGCATTGCCTTGTATTCAAACAATTTGAAGGGAAAATGATAGGAGTGTTTAGAGGTTGCAAAGTGTTTTGTATAATATAGCCTAATATGGCAGAGTGCAGGAAAGATTCTACATGACATTGGTTGAACCATTGGCACTTAATTATCAGTGAATCAGCGCATGTTTACGTCTGCTATTGCTTCTCAACTCTGCTCTGGTTTTGACAGTAACGAGAAGGCCCACTTTAATTAGTTGATTGTTTTGACAGTCACCTCGCTTTAATTTCATAGAATATAATATTGAAAGATTTGTACTGACCACAGATTACATATGTAAACTGTAATATTTTAAAAACGTATAGTAAGTAGCGCATGTTTAATTATATATATATATATATATTAAACTACTATAACACCCATATATATTTATATACAAATAAAGTTCTTTCTGTATCATTCATTAACACTTATAATAACAACAATTCCGTATAAGATCAAAACATATTTGCATAAAATCTATACACATTTAGAGCTTTATTTATCTTCAAATGAAAAACTTTAAAACTTGAAAAAAAAAATTGTTGCATATTAAAACTGGCAATGTGACAATTAGCATCATTACTATGTTTAACTTTTAGTTTCCTTATTAAAAAATACTATTCTCCTTCGTTTATAGTTTTTTTACTATGAAGAAAGGCGTAGTTGCTAGCGCGTTCACTTTGACGTAGCGGTTAAATCTTAAGAGAACTATTAGTTTTCATATACCTTTTTATATCATTCCAATTCTTTTAGAAATGATTCACAAAATATATTTTTTATATATAATTGAAAAACATCTAACCATCTGCGCGGAAAGTGTTAATTAATTACAAAAGTAATATAAATTTATTAAATTTGAAATATTATTTAATTTTATAAATGCCTTCTTCGAATTTTTTTTACTTTAAAAAAAAGTATAATTGTTTAATTGTTAACTTTTTAAACCTGGAAATGTAGGAACAGGGGTGGGGGCTAAGGTTCCTAACTTTTTTTCATTTCTTTTTTATGGGGAGATTTTGGGCTTATCTCCGCCCATCCCCTTGCCTCCCCCCCTTCCCACCCCCAAACACACACACTTTTAATGCGTAGTATATTTCTGCTTACCTATAGATTATTTATAAAAGTGGTAATCATTACAAACCATATTCGACAGAATATTTTATAATATATCCAAAATTTTGTTGTGCTCAGTTTGCGACTGCCTACAGTTAGTTTCAAGCCGTCAATACATGGGTTAAACAGACTATAAAAACTGGGGAGGTCTATAGACAAAGTTTTCTATACTTTTATAAATCATACGTATATATACTTTAATTAAGTCTTTATGAACTGTATTGTAAATATGTTTGGGGAAAAATATTTATAAATTTTGATTAATTGAAAGATTTAGCAATAATAAAAGTTGTGCTTTACGCACTTGTCATATGTGCGTGTTATCATTATTAGTTTAAAAGTTCATTATAGTTAATTTAGCTCATTTGTGTAGTTTGTTTAAACATAATAAAAGAGCGGCAATGCAATTCACTGTTCAACAAGAATTAAAATTCCAGCATCTTTTTTATTTTATTTACAATCTTTATAATTTAGCAATTTTTTTACATATATAGTAGATAATAAAAAAAATTAAATATTGCAATTTTTGCAATACTATTTCAGATTAAAAATATGTTATACATTTTACAAAAATGTTTATGTAAATTTTAAACATATTATTCATGCATGTATACCTTTCTCATTAATATAAAACTATAATATAGAAATAATATTTTCTAAATGACTTTTGCACGTGATTTCCATATTTGTATATAACATACATGTGTTTCATATAAAAAGATAAAAATCGATCCTGAACATCCAAAACGCTTCCTAGATAATATATATATATATTGGTAGACGTGCCTTCATTCCTATAGAAACTCTTCTGAATTACAAACTCTCCTGGCCTTACTTATGTTTAGCAACTGCATGGTTTCCTCTGTATACACATCTACTAACTATGTAACTCGTGTATAATATTAACATTACTTGCGCAGTTGCGTGCCTTTAGCATGGAATCCATCAACTATTTAATGATTTCAAGACGCAAAAACTACACATACTTTTATATTTCTTAGCTTTTATATAATATGGGATTTTATCCATTGGCTTTCATGCTAATTGGTTTTTGAAAAATATAAATTATATAGCTAATTAATTAATAATTGTTTTAATCTATGTGCAGGATAAATTATAACATGTTTTATCGCATAAAGTAGCAAAAAGAATACTACTGCTTTAACTTTTGTGCAATGATTGTTTGTCTACTCTACTGTATTAATAATGTATACTAATGATTATGTCTAAGACTGAGCTAAAGCTGAAATGTCATAAATGTATAATCTGTTTCATATACTAAATCTGTCATGGTGGATTTAATTGGGAAATATTCTTCACAAGCCGTTTATAAAGTAACCATTGTACATCGAGCAATACCAAGTTACGCGGTAAAATTTATTTATTAAAGTGAATAATTAATTTTGAAGTTAAAATATGCTGACTGAGTATATATCATCAATATGTATTGCAATTACCAAAATTACCAATTACCAAATACTCGGTTGAAATCGCCATGTTAAATTTAGTTGAGGTAGTATCTAAAATCTTCTTCGTGTGATATGTGTTTAAAAGTTGTTATTTGTGTTCAAATATGATTAATTATGGATAGAGACAACGAAACAATATATAAAATTGAACATATGAATATTCCGCAATTTTTTTTGGTATTATATTTCGTACTATATCTTAGCCATATACTGATCTGTTTATAAACAAATATTTTAACTAAATAATATGGAAATGTATTTAGAAATAACATTTTAACTCTTTAATAATTTTGAAACATAATGAATTTCCCATTTCTAAGCGCTGTAGATACCATAATTGTAGCTTTTTAAAATTGACAAAAAACATTGGTTTAATCGACAATTGAAAACTGCTGAAAAAACATAATCACGAACTATTTGATTATATTGCTAAATTGAATAGGATGAACATTTGTATTAGTTAACTCTATCTAACTACTCTATTCTAAATATAAAAGTCTGTGTTGCATGTTATTCGGACGCTGTATTACTAATATATATCAACACAAATGTTGTATAACATTAATGTCATATTTTAACGTATCTCCTTCCTAGGTGTTTATGTATTGATAATCCGGTATGGCGATTTGGATTTCTTTGCGACGATAAGTTATTAATAATTAGTTTTATTTGTGTAGATGATATACAGAGTAGTAATATATTAGAACGTATAATATATAAAGAAAATAGTAATAAACAGACTATAATGTAATATAAAAAATACAATGTGTAGTTCAATTAATTAACATGATAAAAGTAGTCCAAATCGATAAAAAGTAATATGATTCAGTTATAATTTTTGAAAATTTTTATATTACTTGTATTAATTATTATGATTTGCATATTTCACTGTATATTTATATCGATTTTATGTCGATACTATAAAATAGATACATATTATTCCAAAAAAAATTAAAATTGTTCTAAATCAATAATTAAACTAAAGATGTAACAGTCCAAAGCGTATGAGCATTATTTAAACTTTAAATTGTTTTAGATTTTTAATTGACGTTTATTTCTACTGTTTTTTAAATATATATTTTACTTTTAAAATAATAAATTAACGGTATTTCTTTACATATTTCGTTAAACCTGTTGAATTATATTTTTAAAATACTCTTTAACATATAGGTATATATTGATTGAAAATGGTAATATTAATTCAAAGCATAATATTTATAAATATACTTCACACAGATAATTTAAAATATACTTTTATTTTCGAAACAGTCATTATAAAAATAATATTTCTTACCTGACACCTGTACACTCAACTGCAGTGTCCAACCTTCATCCACAGAAATAGAATCCTGAAGAGCAACTAACATTACTGGTGCTGTTCCGTTAGAAGTTTCCTCAATTTCATCGAGATCAGTAATCAACGAATCGGAATCTTCCTTTGACTTCAAATCTGATTGTGTCAGTGTAGGATCCTTTTTTGATGTGTTTTCTGGTCTTGGCGGAGTAGGTTCCTTTATTGCAGTTGGTTCCGGTTTTGGAGAAGTAGCTTCCTTTTGTAAGTTCAGTTCTGGTGTAGGAGGTGTAGGTTCCTTTGTTGAAGTTACTTCTGTTTTTGGAGGTATGGGTTCCTTTTTTGAGGCTGCTTTTATAATTGGCGGTGTAGGTTCCTTTTTTGAGACCGATTCCGGTTTTGGAGATGTGGGTTCAATTTTTGAAGTCACATCTGATTTTGGAGGTGTAGGTTCCTTTTTTGAGGTCGGTTCTGGTTTTGTCTGCGTAGGTTCCTTTTTTGAGAGTGATTCTGGTTTTAGCGGTGTGGGTTCCATTTTTGAAGTTACATCTGATTTTGGAGGTGTAGGTTCCTTTTTTGAGGTCGGTTCTGGATTTGGCGGAATAGGTTCCTTTTTTGAGACCGATTCTGGTTTTAACGGTGTGATTTCCATTTTTGAAGTCACATCTGATTTTGGAGGTGTAGGTTCCTTATTTGAGGTCGGTTCTGGATTTGGCAGAATAGGTTCCTTTTTTAAAATCATATTTGATTTTGGAGGTGTAGGTTCCTTTTTGGAGGTCACTTCCGGTTTTTGGGGTTTAGGTTCTTCCTTGAATTCTGTTTTTGGTTCTCCTACTACTATGGCAAATTTTTCAAGGTTTACTGAAGTCGTTTTTGGTAAAGCTTTCCTTTGCTTATCTTCGAGGTATAGGGAACTTACTGTAACATGTTGTTTTTCAACAGTTTTCTTCTCTACAGTTGTATAACTAGTGGCTAAGTCATCAGGTTTTTTTGGTTTTGTTGTATCATTGTCTTCCATATTTTCTTCAACTTCGTCTTTTGCATCTAGTAGAGAACACACATGATTTTTTTTAATTAAAAGGTGTAATATTGAAAAACATAATTTTCATCCATTATCTTACTTTTTATAAACATATGGCATTAATTATAAACGGAAGATATCTGTATATATCGCAGTTTGCAATTAATATATTTTCTCTTTTGCACATGTGTCAATTGAATTTTTTGAACACTACCTTTTCTGATAATACTTTCTCCTCTGGCCTTAATATGTATATTATAAGGCAAACATATGGTTCTTCAAAACACCTATGTAACTGAGAGAAGCAAGACAGTTCCCATAAACTTACTTAGCTATAAACTTAAACGTTGATGCAGCACTCTGATGTTTAAGAATTAATTGTATTTGCTGCCTTATTTATTACTTGCACTAGCTCATATTTATTTAGTTTTTGATAACTTCTTGTTTATAAATATATAAGTATATACGTGCAAAGACGAAAACGGATATTATTTAGAAAGGTGATTTTTTAAATTTATGGATTATTTTCACTAACCAATACCAATTTAAATAAAATATTTATTAAATTATTTAAGAAATCATTTCAGATGGAAAGTAAACCTAAATAATATAATGACTCACATAGACTCACAATGACTCACATTTCTGACGAATATTAACCTTGACCTCCAAAATAACATACTTTTTGACATGGATAATAAACATTAAGTTTATGATTACTCAGATCATAATTTTATTTTCTTTATAAAAAAACAAAAGTCATCCATAAAAATTCTGAACTGACATTGATGAATGGCAAAAATGCTTGACAAAAAGTAAGAAAATTAACTTATTCATAATTTCCTAAATTAGTACACAGTTCTTATATAAAAAAAAAAATTATGATAATAAATCACAAAAAAAAAATTCTATCAAATTAAAAAAGGTGCTAATAAATACAACTTGTAAATGACGCCAATACTAAAACTACAACTGATTATTAGCATAAAATTACTATTAACTATAAACTAGTTTGTAAAAAGTTCTGCATATATTTTTAATTATGATAAGTCAGAGCATGTGTATTTTATAAAAAGTTCATTTTTTAATGAAATTTCAAAAAATATTTTAAAAAGTAATCATAACGTGTATAAATAATAGATGCATTAAATTGATAAAAATTATAATTAAAGGATAGCTTTTAATTTTCATAGTCTCAACTCTCAAATTTTATACAATTTACAAAATTTGAATTAAAATGCACTAAAATATTTAGAAAATAGCAACACAAATTATTTATCTTTCTATTATTATTAGTTATAACAATGTTGAAACAAAATGTTGTAAAATGTATTCATTACCTGGTTCATCTTTTACAGGTGTACTTGGCCGAAATCGATCGGCAATCCACTGCCGTCCAGACCCTATGTGACTACACCACATTATGAGGTATCCAATTATGCAGAGGACAATAGCGAATGAGTAAAGCAAAAGATATACCATTTTTAAATGCTGTTGTGTTTACCAATTAATGCAAAATATAATATAAATGATTAAGAAAATTTAGTCCAGTTTAGTTTGGATGAGTTGAAATAGTTAATTCCAAAGATATAATCATATCCAAACTATTGCAACAAATAATTATTCAAGAAAATCTTGGGTTACAAATCGATGTCATAAATCAACAATGGAATTCTCGTCTGAAATGCGTAATTCCAAAAATAGTGCAATATTTTCTTCGTAGGATAGATGCAATTGACGTAGGAGATAATGACTGAAATATGGAAGTTATTAATGATCCAACCGCAATGCTACTTTCACCAGAAGATTGGATAAAATTATTCACATGAAATTCTGTCACACTTAACTAGGTCGGATAGGTGGGTGGCTGAGATGGGGTGTTCGTGTGTCCAAAGTAAATGACCTATTAACTTTCTCTTTTTTGACTTACCTTTTTCAGATTGTTTATTATGGAAACAGTGGGCTTTTTATCGGTATTTCGCTGACTTAATCAGTTTTTATCATTGGAGAAAATTAAATCTGTTTTCTCGTATTTGTTAATTTTACGCTTGAAACCGAAAATTTGAACATGTATAACTGTAGAGATATTCATGTTACAGTGATGTTTCCATTAATGTCATTTTGTCGTTTGTATTGGTTGTCTACAAACTGATCGGCACATAAATTCACCTCTTTGTATTTTACGAAATGTTCTTTGACAAACAAGAGAAAAACGAAAAAGTAAAAAAAAGCGAATCTCCGATGTGCTTCCAAAAGCTTTCGAGATGAAGTCAGTGTAGCGTACTTGTGTTGTCCAATCTACCCTGTGGAAGCAGCACTACCTAAAACAATTTCAACTGAATGGGCAGTATATTCCCAGATTCCTCGATTCCCAGGTAAAAACCAAGGGTAAGGAAAAGGGTATTAGCAAAATCACCTAGTGTGTTTAGTTGTAGTTGAAGGAGGGGACAAACCAATGTTATTCAGCAGATGTATATAGCACCGGAAAATAGAGCGAGACTTATTAAAACTCATTCTATATATATACATATATGCGTGCGTACAACTGTTCCGACACGGTAGTTATAGCGTAGCTCGTTACGTCTTGCAACCAAAAGTACTTTGTATGTTGTTTTTTTGGCAATTTCGGTTGGTTTCAATAACATTATTATCGTCTGTTTTAAAAGTTTCTATATATACCATAGTACCATAGACAAATATTTACATCCAAATTAAACATGTATTTTCTAATATTTTATTATATATTTTATATAACTAGTAATGCATCAAATAACCAAAAGATTTTAATTAGAGTTAATCATAAAAAACTTACTCGAATCGAGATCGGATTGTCTAATTGAATTCAAGTTCAAAAATGTCTGGAGAACATCGAGCTGGCCATTCAAAGTAGATTCGAGCTATCCAAAAAACGAAATAAAAATCTTCAAAATAATCTCAATAACCATAAATCAATCAAATTAAATATTCCCAAACGAAAACAAAAAATATCTTTTAGCCAAAATCAAGATGCAAAATTTTGTTAATTAGTCTTCTTTTCGGCTTTGACTGTTTCGTTTGGGATCGTTTGACTTGCATCTTGACATCAGGGAATACTTCTTAGCATCTTTAAAGTAACTGTAAACTCGTCCTCGATTTTAGGGTTCCGAGTTCCATGAAGAATGGGAATGGCCTAGTGGTTAAGACATTGGTTTGTGGGTGACGTGGGTGTTGTCTCGGAACGGGTTCGAACCCACTCTCGGACTCTCCCGTTCCTGGCTATAGCAGCCGTGTTATAGATAAGTGTTTAGTCCGACCATTAATGGGTTCGTGTTGCATGTAAAACTCCTGTAGCTTTGTGCGTGTGTCATTTTGACTAAAAAATAAAGACTTTAAAAAATTAATAAAATAATGAATAACTCAAAGAATAACTATATTTAAAAAGTATAAATTGTTGTCAATTATCGATCATGTATTGTAGTTTATAGAAACAATACTAACAAGTTTACCATTTTTACCTTCCTCAGATCATTGAACGGTGAGCGAATTGTTAAGCCTAGATAAAAATCAATAAATAATTATAACTTTCAATAATAACACTAACTGTTCTGTAAGTTATTAACAAATATTGTATAAAGTATGAAGGAATTTTTTTAAAGCATATTGGAACGTTTCTTTCTACATCGAATTCGAAATTTATTTTTTTAGAATGTGTCGCTAGAATAAGGGTTTTATTTGACGTTTTTAACAAGTAAATTCTTGATTTTGGAAATTAATTACAATTGATATGGGATTCTATAGCGTCAATTATATATTTCTTTTAAGATTGACAAGTTTTCAATTAACATCTACATAAGAACAACGAACTATCGTGTACCAGTTTTGCTATATACGTTGAAAATTTGAGTCTAACATATTTTTGTGTTTTAAATAATGGCTTACATTATGTAAAAGTTGTTGCTTTAATCAATGCTTGTTTTATTAGTATTTATTACAAGAAGTTATTTTTTATATGTTGTGATTTTTCCTACTGGGTAGGCCATAAATAGTCTAAATTTAGGATATGACAGTTTTCCGTTCCGACCGTTGACATTACTATATTCATCAATAAGAGTTTAACATTTAACATTTATTAAATATATATAGAAAAATAAATTAATATAAAGTAATATGATAGTAGTATTATAAAACGAACTAAATAGTTAATAAACATAACTTATGTCTGTTAAAGTTTCAATCATGAGGAATAATTGTCCTATATGCAAAAAGGCTATTGTTCGAATTCCTGCACACTTACTGCGTGTACACAAGGTACTGTTTA
>JAUZND010004987.1:0-32071 GCA_034780555.1 Coelogynopora nodosa
CTCTGATTCTCCTAGATTTTTAATATGTTATTCTTGATCATAAATACTACCAAAAACCGTTAAAAAACCTTTTGTAGGAATTTTTTTGGGGTTGAACCATATATTGACCCTACTATATCTTATGATGATCTTGTACAAATCTTCATGACATAAGATGCGACATCAGACCAAATAACTAGTAATACTACATAAAGTTTTCGAAAACATTTATGCAATACAACAAAACCCCGGGGATTGGGTAAAATACCAGGCGGACTATTGAAGTATGGTAGAGATGCGGTTATATTATTATTGTTACATAACATCTGTAACAAAGTGTTAGAAATTTAACAATGGCCTGCCGATCACAATATTAGACTCATGTTAGTCATCCCAGCAAAGTAATACAAGGATAAATTCCAACACTATCGAAACGGTTCATTATTAGAACCAAGCCGGTTTCAGAGCCGTGGAAGTCTTAGAATGCTTTGCAAAAAGTATTCTGATAATGATAGATAGCTCGGCAATACATTTATGGAAATGTTTAATATCGAGCCATATGTGTAATATTAAAAAAATATGGCATCGACGGAACTGTTATGACAGTCATCGACAATGTTTATTACATGTCAGAGAGCTCAGTGCACAAAGGTGCAATCTTCAGTGACGACGTTAGAGACAATCTCGGTTTCAAGTAATGCTACACTTAGCGAAACTGTAGATGATATAGAAAAAGAAGCCTATTCTGTGCCCAGATAATATATTTAATTTCAATAAATTTCATTTAATTGTAACAATAATACCATTACAATTAACCATCTTTAAGAACATTTTAAAATATAGTTTTAGGAGGGGCTTTGTTTCATTTTTAGTTTAATAGGTGACGACCATTTAATAATGTGCCTTACTACATCATATATGGTGTTTTATTAGTCAATTTAAATTATAAAAATATCATTCCATATTGAAATATATCATTCACATGATAAGCACCAGGATTTCATGCTCAATACTTACCAAAGTCAGAAGAAACAAGTACCACAAGAATATGTTCAAGATAGTTCACATTTTGGAGACCTAGATCACTCCATAAATGACATTAAAATAAACATTTCAAGCAGGACAATAAAAACAGAACAATGTATAATTGAAACTGTTTATTTAAAACAGCGTAGTTGTCTCAAAAGCCTTTAGAGATAAAAATTCATTTCTTTCATCGTTATAATGATAAACAACAACATATTTTCATTTAAGTTTTCCACATCAATATAGAGTACTTAAATTCAAATTACACAATCAATTTCGTAATATTTATCTGAAATGCAATTGATGCTTTCTGAATCGCTCCTTTTGAATTTGTAGTATTTCCATAATTCCTTTTTTGAATTTGATTATTTCATCCAACGATACTATAATAATTACATAATAGTTACATACATTTTGGATTAAAGCATCAATTGCAATATTCATAAGGGCATTTCTTTCTTTCATGATATTTGTTGTTCTATTCTAGGCATTCTTGCTGGAGAAAAGTATTTTACCGATCGGGGTGGCCTCTGTATTCTAATTGCTTGCGTTTGTATGACTGCCTGCATATGCTCCTTACTCAACATTGCCTCCATCGGAATCTCTCGCTACATATACATTGTAAGATCGTCCTACTTTGATCGTATCTACACCAAGAGGAATTCTATTATCATCTGTCTACTTCTATGGACTGTCTCCTTTCTGTGTGAAATGCCCAACTTTTTGGGTTGGGGTGGACATATCTACGATAGGAAGACATTGAGTTGTGTTTGGAACCGTATGGCGAATAGGTCCTATACACTTTTTATTATATCTGTTATCATTTGTTGTCCAATTGTTGTAACTGCGACATGCTACTTGAAAATATATATCCATGTTTTCAGAAGCTCTACTCGAACTAGTGGCCATCGATGTCTAACAAGACATCAGCAAACATCAATTCGATTGGCAAAAACTCTTTTCATTATATTTTTTGCTTTTGTAATTTGTTGGGGACCATACGCCATTACGGTTACTTTAGACTACAACGACACCGTATCGGTAAATGTCCATGGAATTCTGATCATAATTGCACATGTTAACAGTAGTATTAATAACATCATTTATGGACTCACCAACACCCAATTTTTAGACGCTTACAAACGGCTGTTTGGGATGCATGTTAGACCCAGTACAAATTTGTCTACTACCGCATACCTATTACAACACAATGCGACAGAAAATGCTGACAAAAATATTGATATAATTGATGAAAATGATCTTGATAATGGAAGTGAGAGAAATATTATTAGTATAAACTCTTCTCACTGTTAATTTATTTCAACGAATTATGTTATTTTATGACCCGGTGATTATAACCCGTATGATATGTATATAAAATATTATAATTTCTAGTATAATCTTCATTCATATTTTTGCTGTGCTCTTAACTTCCCCTCTGCCTTGTCTTACCAATCGCTCTACGATATTATTTATTGTGTCAGTTGTGCTTTCTGCTGTCATTTTCATTTTAGTCATTCAAGTTTCATTCATTTATGTTAAGCATACCTATATCTTCAAAGAGGTATGGAACTTTTATTTGTTTTATTAATTTTATTTTTTTATTTCTCTATTGTTTACTATTTTACTAATCTGATCCCTAATTATCTAATCTAATCTGAACCCCTTTTTCAATAAATATTTGTTACTATCTCACTGCACATTACATATCTCACTCTAATATTTCCTTGTTTCCTCTACACTATTTTATTCATATATTAGTAAAACACAATAAACGTTTGCACTTTTTTAAAAGTTTAATATTTTAAAATGATTTGGTTTATCTGGTTTAATAAAGATTAATAATGGTTTAATAAAGGTTATACTAAGTAATGTAGAAATACAATGACAAAGTGATTATTGAGGAAACTTTAATCTGTAAAATATCAACATGTAATGGAGTACTTTGCAGAAACGAGTTTATAAGGGTGAAGGGGGGTTTCTACCGGTCGTAAGACCCCTTCCTTAAAAATATGGCACCCCTATAGGACAAGGAG
Source organism: Coelogynopora nodosa (assembly GCA_034780555.1). Lineage (NCBI taxonomy): Eukaryota > Metazoa > Platyhelminthes > Proseriata > Coelogynoporidae > Coelogynopora > Coelogynopora nodosa. Next base: position 3,042 of record JAUZND010004987.1, read on the forward strand.
GAAGCGCCCTCAGCAATGACAGACTCCTCTCATAAACTATGTAACATAAGCTTATTGAACAAGTGCTTTTATATTATTGGAATACTGATAAAAGCGAATACTCCTAATGAACAATTTTGTTGTATGCAAAATATGCTTCTTTTTCGGTTTATTTAACAAAAGGCTTCTATTGGCTCGGCGATGACTTCGATGAACTTGAAACCAATAAACATCGATTTTTCATATTTTTTATCCTAAGTTTTGTTAAAGACGTAAATGTTTCATTTAGGAGGAATTTAGCGTTCAAAGTTAAATGTTTGTTTTAGTAAAGTTATGTAGTTCGCACAAAAATATGTAGATAAAAATATTCTGTTCTTTGGAGCCCTAATTGGTTTCCACGCCCCCCACCCATTGAAAATTCTTGGTTGCGCGCCTGATTTAAAAATCCATATAAAATATAACTGTTGTGTAAATTAGGTTTTAACAAATTTCCTATCAGAATAGTAGGAAACAAACACTTTATTTAGTGCTACCGACAAAGATATAATCAAAGTGTTGTACCATCCAATGCTAAGTTAAAACATGAAATTGTTGAAATAGATTGTATTTTAATTGCCGATTATGTGAGGCTATTATTTTATTTTATTTTTCAGTATGTACAAATTAAATATGACAACGATTTTCTGTGTTTAATAGAGTAGCTTACCTATTCAATATAATGTTCCCTTTTTTCGAGTCATAATCCAATCCGAACGACAATATGATATAACATTGAGTGTGTAAAAATATTGTCAAGTATACAAGAAGTAAGTTCGTAGTTCAAATTTAAAATCAATTTTTAAAAGAATGACAGATCACATATTATCCTATTATGCTAGGCTAAAATTAAGGTTACTCATACTTCGTCGTCTTGCACTTGGATGTTAAATAAATAAATAAATAAATATATATAATTATTTTTAAAATATAATTATTATAAAAAATTTAATGCAGTATAGGAATAATACAATCTGAATAATAAGTTAATAAGTACAATAAGATAATTTTAGTTTAATAATAAAATTGATAGATAAATTATTGAAGATGGAATTTAACATATTCATAAAACAAACATCATCATACTAAAGATTTACAAGAGTTTTGAACGAATAGTTAATTAAATGAAAGATTGTTAATAAAGATAGACAGGTAATTAATATCTATACAAAGATTAAGTTATTGTTTTAATAATGATAGACAAAACAAACCAAACCATGTGAATTATGTCAAAAACACAATAAGAAATAAATAGTAGTTTAGTCACATTAAAGCATTACATGCGTTTTTGTTTTGTCATTTTAAATTAAATAAATATATAATATGTAATAATTATGAACCAAACATATTAATTGAATAAAAACACGTTAGATAAAATGATAGTAGCGAATAAATAAAATATAAAAGAGAATGCCAATTTTACTTTGTGTTAATGCACTGAAATTGAACTTTAAGTCATTGGCATTATTTGCATTAATACTGACAGAACGAATTTTCTTCTGGGAATCTTGTTATTATACAAGCGTTTGTTTAACAAATAAATAACAAACTATTAAAAAATGCTCAATATATTATATAGGGTAAACAATATATATATATATATAATATATGTAATCATAGATTATGCCTTTTTTATTAATGAAATGCAAAGTCGCTGTTTATTTGAAAATGTTGTTTATAAATAGATATATATCGATCTATTTAATGTTTTGGGGAAGTGTGCCGTTAAAATTTGATGAGCTGAAAACTGATTCTAAAATGGCAATTATCGGCTAATATTTTCAGTAAACCTAAAGAATGGCGTTTGTATAGAAAAACTGTTTAATTTGTTGACGCTAGCCCTTTTCTTGCGGAGTTTACTAGTAATACTTTTAGGTTTTAAAACGCACACGTTTGATATAATGTGTGCTAATGTAGCGTGCATAACATGAGTATTAATTTTTTAATATTGTGATAATTAAAAAAAAAAATTAATTAATAATAATCAATAATAATAAAATCAAATTTTTTATACTCTATTAACCCCAATCGTTCAGTTAAGTGAATTAAGTAAGAAGTGAGTAAATGGGCAGGAATGTAATTTTATAAGTGAACAAGTAAGATCAATAGTATAAGTGAACAAATAGGATGTGTGATAAAGATGAACAAGTAGGTAAGTAGATACGTATACTTGGATAAGTAGGTAATTGGATAATTAGGTAAGTGGATAAGTATAAGTAGATAAGCAAGTAATTGGATAAGTAGGTAAGTGGATAATAGTATAAGTGGATAAGTCGGTAATTTGATAAGTAGGTAAGTGGATAAATAAGTAAGTGGATAAGTATAAGTGGAAAAGTAGGTAAGTTGATAAGTAGGTAAGTTGATAAGTATAATTAGATAAGTAGGTAAGTGGATAAGTAGGTATTTAGATAAGTAGGTAAGTGGATAAGTATAATTAGATAAGTAGGTAAGTGGATAAAGTATGAAGTATTGAACTATATTGAGTAAAAATACGTCATGAGATAATACACATTTTATTTAGCTAAACAATTACTTTAAAATGTTTACCGCGGTGCATAGCACTACTATATTATAATTAACATATAATTTCGTCATGTATTATTCTATTCTAGGCATTCTTGCTGGAGAAAAGTATTTTACCGATCGGGGTGGCCTCTGTATTCTAATTGCTTGCGTTTGTATGACTGCCTGCATATGCTCCTTACTCAACATTGCCTCCATCGGAATCTCTCGCTACATATACATTGTAAGATCGTCCTACTTTGATCGTATCTACACCAAGAGGAATTCTATTATCATCTGTCTACTTCTATGGACTGTCTCCTTTCTGTGTGAAATGCCCAACTTTTTGGGTTGGGGTGGACATATCTACGATAGGAAGACATTGAGTTGTGTTTGGAACCGTATGGCGGATAGGTCCTATACACTATTTTTCACAATATGTCTTATTGGTTGTCCAATTATTGTAACTGCAATATGCTACTTCAGAATATATATCTATGTTTATAGAAGCTCTACACGCATAATTGGTCATCTGTGCAAAACTAGACGAACAAGTTCTTCATTTCGGCTGGCAAGAACATTTTCTATAATATTTTTAGTATTTGTTATTTGTTGGGGTCCGTACTCCCTCACAGTTGCTCTTGACCATGATGACTCTGTATCGGTAACTGTGCATGGAATACTGGTTATCATTGCACATTTCAACAGTAGCCTCAATTGTGTCATTTATGGACTTACCAACACCCAGTTTCAAGAAGCTTACAAACGTCTCCTGGGAATAAATATTACGCACACGGCTGTCCTGTCTATCACCGGACTTCAGTTACATAATACTGCGTTAGATGCTGAAAACTCTAATGACATTAATTGCAAAAATGTTACTGATGATGACAATGAAAGCGATAAGACGATATTCGAGTCATCTCATTGTTAAATTTGTTAATCGATTAGCCTATGTAGGTTTGCAAACGTTTCCTTTAAAATAAATTATGCTTGCTGTGTTTAACTTAAAGAAAACATAACGTTTTTCGTCAAGAATATATTAAAAAGATATGTCCTTGGTATCTTCCAATTTTATTATTATAAATAAATTTAGTTGAATGACGAAATCACTAAAAAATAATTAATAATATATTTGAGTGTGCAGGTAATTTATAGTTTATATCCAACAGTGACGGCATCAATTTATACATTTTTTCTCTTGATGATAACATGTTCAATAATTTTTATTAGTGAATTAATTTGATAAAAATTAAATAATTTTCTAAATATATAATACTAAATGTTGTCCTAAATACTAAATACATTTAAAAGTATCTACTACACTATACACTATATATATATATATATTTGGACTAAATATTCAATATGCTATAGTGAAATGTATAAATGTGCCTTTATGTATTTATATAAATGAAATATAAAATGTCTATTTTTAAAATAACATTTATTTAATAATTATTTATAAAAATCGTTATGCATTATAATGAAGTTATATTTTTTTATTCCTCAAAGGAGTTGGATAAAGATACCAAGATTTAATTTTCAAAGGAAACGAAAATGTATTTCATTAATTTCCTCAAATTGTGTGAATGTAGATTTTCTAACTATGTTTTACAAACTTTATTTTATTATAAAAAATATATTTTGTGTATTGTATATATGAGCGTGATGGTCACGCAATTTTATATTCAACTTTTTAAACACCTAATTGATTAATTTTTAACTTATTAATAACATTTTATTTAACGCATGCTATTTAACGCATTATTATAAAATATTCATCATATCTTCTTTTGCTTTATGTTGTCTATAAGTAGGCTATGTGAATAAAAATAAAATGATACCTTTAAAGAACGGGAAATGGTTTTTGTATGATTGTTGAAGTATAATTGAATTTATAAAGATACTCGTACAGTAGATAATTGAAATTTATTAAATGCACAAACATCATTTAAAATTTGAATTTTGTTATTTACTTTATTGGTGCTTTCACAACCCAAACAAACTATAACCATTCTTTATTGGCCGAATTGTTATTTGAGTTTTATTTCCTTCTCATTCCTGTACGTAATTATTGCAATACCTACTTTACACTCTCCATTTTGCAGTTTTGTATTGCTTACTTACATATTTTGCATGTTTCACAAATTTAATTTAATCATTTATATTCTTCGATCGATAGAATCTCTTAAAAGTATTTTTTGATTTTTGACCTTTTTATATTTCTTGTTTAATAAATAATTGAGATGTGTTTCTCTTATTAAAATAAATAGTTATTGGATTAATTAAATTATTTAATGTTTAATTAAATTATTTAATGTTTAATTAAATTGTTTAATGTTTAATTAAATTATTAAATGTTTAATTAAATTATTTAATGTATAATTAAATTATTTAATGTTTAATTAAATTTATTTAATGTTTAATAAAATTATTTAATGTTTATATAAATATTTATTTATATACATTTCTATGGTTTGCACATAAAACTAGATTTAAAGAGCTTATATGTTATATGTATAAGCCTGAAAGTTACTTTGAGATGGAGAACACAAGTACGATCATAATTAATCCAACTTACAGAGATATCAACATAATCTTTAATTCAGCTTTTATTGTAAACCTATTCATTGATTATATAATTAAGCAAATGGTTGATTCTTTCCTTGTAGGGCATACATAATACATTAGTAATGATAAACGTACATTTTGCCAATTACCGACCATTCATATAATTTGGGATTATAGTTTCGTCAACAGTGGTATAGTTACTTTGTATTTACATTGTTTTTACTTCTAATCTCTGTTATTTATAATCTGGTTCTGTAAGTTAACCTGAGTTCTGTAAATCTGTAATGTGTACTAGCTACTAAGCCGACTACTGATCGTGATTATAATAATCAAAGAATTTAGGACTATAAAGATAGCTCACTCTAATAAAATGAATTGTTCAATTTTGGTAAAAACATACTTTTTTGAAAACCGACTGTAATATGATATAATTAGATTGATATAAAACTAATCGATTATTGTAATAATCAGTTAATACAATGTAATTAAGTTTAGCCGTATTGTTTTATATTAATATTAAGTCCACCCAAATTCAAATGATTTATAAATTTATTGAAAAAATGACAATATCAGTTTTTTTCTCATTTTAGAACCAAATGATTTAATGACTTTAAAAAAATGCGTACATTAAAGATGAATGCAGATGAATCAAATCCAATGTTATTTAAGTATGACTATTATAATTGTTACTAACACGAAACATTAATAATAATTATGCATTATTAAAACATGCACAATATAAAAGTTTTTATATTTTCCCATATTGATATTATTATTTTGTTATATAATTTGTTAACATCGTTGAGTCTGTTTATAAAAAAATAACTACATTGATTGTCATATTAACCATTATTAATTTATGAATGCCAATATGTTATCTTTCATATACTACATTTATAAAGGTTTTATATCGAACAGTATTATGTTATAACAAATATATAACATACGTGGTTATAAAACAAAATTGTATATAATATCAAAGTATACCATTATTATTACCTGAGGTTATAATGTTAACGGTTATAATGGTATGATATGCATACTGTTTGAATGTTCTGTTTTTAAACCTTAAAAGGTATACTTATCTGTATGTACCCATCCGTGTCTTTTAATGGGGTGTCACTTGAATATTTTGTTGACTATGTAATAGTTTTCTATATTATTGAAAATATATCATACTACTCATATAACATTGACTATATTGTTTTTGTTGCAAAGCATAATGTCATTTAAATATTTATTAATGTTTTATTACTAAATAAAGTGTCAATATTTATATTTATATAAATATCTCTCTTTTATTTATTTATTAAATCTATTTATCATGAAAATTTATAACTAAATTCATTATGGATTTGATAAATAAAGTAGAGTATTTATAATAATCAATATGTATGATATTAATATCTATACTTAATTAGTTTTTTTGTAGAAATTTATAACTAAATTCATGCGGACCATTTTTTTAATAAAAATGTATTCATATTTTAGTAAAGAACAATACCAAAATTTAACAAACTAAAAAACCGTCACTAAATGTCACATTTTAACGAATACTATTCAGACAACAAATAACAAAAACGTTATTAGTAAATAGCAAAAATATGCACTTGATATAAATACTAAACAATGGATTACTTAAAGTGATCGCCACACGTGAATTCATCATAGCCGCCCAAGTGTTTTTTTATTAACCTTATCAACACTTAGTACGTGGATATACTTTTTAGGGTTCGCTACGGGGAGGTTTTTTTTTTAACCCTCCTGAAATTTGGTAGACAGATACATTCTAAAGACTTGTCAAACGATTTTTATTTAAAAATATATTATTCGATTAGTATCATTTGTATGAACTGATTACGTCATAAACTTAATTAGTTAGGAAAACTATAGGAAAATAAACACATATGCTATATATTGGCCAATAAATGCTATAACTTTTGTTCAATGCAACCAATTGATTTGATTCTTTTTGCATCTGATTCTAGATCACAAGATCTATCTTTGTAGATATATTTTTAATATTATACTACTTATACAAATAAGCTATAAGTAGTTTATGTGCAATTTGAGTATTATTTGAAATTGCTGTTTATTTTAATAAAAAATGTAATATTTAATTTAGATGAATATAATTTACGATAAACTTATTTTTTCTATTAGTGTTGCAAGTTTTACCTCCTAATATCATCGGCAAGTATGAAAACCAAGGGGATATATAAAATAGATCAACAATAACACCCTTTTCTCTGGTATGTAAACATATTCCAAATTATGTTTTTTAGTTAGATTAATAACTATTTAAGCCACTGAGTAAAAAAAATCAGGGTCATACGTTATATAGTTCAATCAAAAACTTATTTTATTTGGAAAAAAATGGTATATCCCCCTCCACGTACGAAGGGTTAAGCAAACTGAATGATCCACCGCTATTCATGATTAAAAAAATATAAAATATTTAACGTTTTTCATTAACTTCATAAATAATATGTAATTAATTTCTATTTCATATTTATAAAGTTTGTTAATATTGTATGATTTATATACTGTATACATAATCTGTCTACTCACTTTAATATATATATATATACTTGTACTAATTGAGTGACACTATAACCTTTAGATATTCATATGGACGACATATATTAGTTAGGTACTTAACAATTCATGGGTGCCCACATGGTGGGGGCGGGGCGTTGGGTGCGAACGACTCCCCTTTGAAACTGAAGTGATCTTTTTATATAGTTAAAGTTACGCACTTTTAGGAAAAAGATAAAATGTATAAATTTATAGTTTTACTACAAAATAGCTTTATCAAGATGCATTACCATTGTTAATACACCTTATACATCTTTAAGCTTAATCTATACATCTTATAAATACAATAACACAAAATATATCGAACTCTGAAACAATGTGTCTTTCACGCGCTTATTATTTTAGATAGGTTTATCACTTTATAGTTTCCTATTTTCATTTTTTATACAGTATTTCAAATATTGATGATAAAGCTAGAAATAATATCTCTAAAATACAACTGATTTATAAGGGGTTGGTTGCCCTTTTTAAAAAATTCCCATTAGTGCCTCTAAAGTTTGAAAACTTTTTCCTGGGGTACATTTGCAAGTTAATTGTTAGCTCCGAATTATATTTGTTGTTGTGGGATTCGTGGTTCTTATTTCATAATATATATATACAAGGGGGTGTCTATTCCTTATGATTGTTCTATACTATGATAAAACCATTTTCCGCAAATTGTAGGTCTACCTATTTTCAGTTGCTGGATTGTGACTATAACAAACTACTGATGATTCTTGTTGATACTTGTCGAATATTGATTGCATATCGTTACCTAAATTTAATCAGAGGCAATACTTATTTATCAAACACTTAGAGCTGAAACAGTAAAGTTATGCGCAACTTCTGATGCACCATATTGCAGTTTAATTCAATGTGGCGTTGAAGTCAAATTAATACTTAAATAGATAAATATTGAATAAAAGTCAAAAAGATAAAAACATTAAACTTTGGAGTTAATTTATTACGTATATTTCCTATAATTATTTATATTTAATTTTTATTTGTTAACAAATTAACAAACTATAATATAGAATTGGTAAACATATTAGAATATAGAACATATATAGAATAAAAGTCAAAAAAGCTAAAACCATTAAACTTTGGGGTTCATTTGTTAGTTACATTTCCTATAATTTTTAATATATTATTATCATATTATCTCTCACGACATAACTTCGAATATACAACATTTATTATCTCACATCTTATCATAACAATATTATATTAATCACCGAGAATATATGACATCACTGAAATTTAATTAAATTTTATGATTACTTTTAAATTCAATAGACGACAATCAGCTAAACAATGGATAGTATCGAGAGAAAGTTATATCGAAAAGTAACTACTGAATCCGCTACTGAGTCATGTTTTTATTTTACGATATTTCGCAAAATCTGCTTATTGCTTCATATGATTACGAATATTTATATTATTTAATATTGTTATAAACCGATCATCTCATCATAATATTGTCAGTATATATTAACAAGCCATTTGAATATAATTTCCATTAATATATTGGTAGCAACTTTTACAAAATACAGACTGAGAACAAAATTTTAGTCCATTTGAATCGATGCAGCTAAAAACAATTTTTCAAACCGTATGGACGATTAATATATTCAGCTTATAACGATGACATCAGGATCAGATTTAACTTAATTATTACATTTATATTAATTCTCTTGAAAATATTGCAGGGTTGATATACAATAAGTTACATTACTAAATATAGCATTTAACAGTAAATATTATTACGATAAAAAAAATTTCTAAAATTAAATAATTATTTTTAATAAAACCATGTATTCTCCTATTTGTATATAGTAATTGGCCTTTGCAGAAATAGCTGCCCTCATAAGTGGCTTAATAATAACCCATAGTAAATGAGTACATAGATATCTATTAAAACTATCAATAAAATTAATTTTCAAACTAAGCTTAAACATAATTTAAATAATACAAATTATACTTGTATGTACAATTCGAAATATATAGTATAGGACTATACAAATTATTAGTGTTTTTTTGTGCAACTAAGTTCTTGAAACAATCATACAGGTATAAATGCCCAATTATAAAATGTTTTTCTGTCTTATACTTCGTACACAACAGAATATTATGAAAAATTGATTTAAATATGATAATGATTGAGACAAAAGAAGGCTTATTATTGTTATTCAGACGAAATTAAAAAAATACAGTTTAAAAGCTTCCGAAACAATAAAAAAATATTTATATTTATTTTTGTGTTAAATAACAACTACCGCAGGACTGGTACAATCGACTCGGTTTTGAAAGTAATTTCGTAAACTACCCCAATTATATATGTCATAAATGAAACAAATAACTTATCAAAAATAGAACAACCAAGGTCTTTATTGACAACAGTTAACAGTAAAAGAACAAATAAATGCATATATATATACACAATCTTTTGGGGGGAAAAATACCTAAAATACAAAATCCCAATAAAGCAATAATCTGTTTACGTGAATATCAAATACTAATTTCCTAATATAAGTAAAAGTCGGAAAGAAATATGATTAGAATTGAAAAGTATGAATGTAAATTTTGAATTGTAATAGCATTAGTCGTATTCCTATCATATCACTCAACATGATAGTGGAAAACCACAATGTTATAAAATATTTTTGTCATAATATTATCTCTTGTTTAAAAAATCTATTTATTGTCTAAATTGTACAATTCAAAGATATTATAATAAATATTATTTCTTGTAAAATATACAATAAGTTAAACAAAGAAATGTTATAATGCAATTAATTTTCAAATTAACAAACGCGTAGAATAAGAAGACAATAGCTCATAAACAATTGCATGTCTTCCTAGTTCATTACATAGAAAAGGGATAATTAATATTAACATTCAAAACTAAATACAAATAAAACAGGATCCTACAACGTCAACAATTAATAGGATATATTTTTCCTTGTGTATGAGAATTTGTTAAACAGGCGTATCCTCACTGTTCTTTGTATCAGTCTTTTTCAATGAAGCTGAAATGAAAGATAAAATACTTAAATTTAAACTGACAATTGCCACAGTTTGACTTAATATTTTACATTGTGTAACATAACAAATAATAATATCGATTATATGTGCCTTTATTATTGGGATATAGATTTTACGATTTTATACATTTTTAAAATCATGTAAACTTAGTAAAATAGCAGTCGTATTACAAAATTATCATACAAATTATCATACAAAGTTTATTTGCTTATACAATTAGAGTTTATCACTTACACAATCAGTATGAAACTAGTCAATAAAAAAGGTTATATATGTAATCAACGTTTTCCTTAAATGGCAAACAGTAATTAAAATATATAATATGGCATTAACTCGCGAATTATAGAATAATTTAATCCTTGACTATTAGCATACATTTCTTGGTACCATGACGTCAGCATTTCAGTTTTCATTGTAATTCAATTTTCATAATAAAATCGTACTTATTAGATGTTTAGGAACATTTAAAAAAATTGTTTATTGATAAAATATGTATAATTTTACAACATTTTACAAAAGTTTAAATTACCAACAAAATTTTATTATCTATTTATAATATTTACATTTTACAAACGAAATGTTTACGTATTGTTTTAATCGCAATGTTGAATTTCAAATAACAATAAAGAGTGAATAAAGTAGTAAAGTAGATGGATTTGCCTCATTTTTATACCCTAAGTGTTCCTAATTCATATTTCCACATTTATAATATTCGTGTGGTTGTCGACATATTATAAAATATACAATGATAGCCCTCAACACGTGACCATGTGTGTTCGTTAATTTGTTAAATGTGAATTACATTGTAATTAGTAATATTAAATACATGTAGAATTAATAATATAAATAAATTGAATTTCCCAGTACGTTTTTAATATACAAATATAGTTTTATACATCAATTTAAAATGTTTATTTAATTACATCTTTTTAAGAGAAAGTAACAAGTAGCTACTAAATGTATATACTACAATTGAGGTAAGGATAATGATTTTAGACAGGATCAAAACAAACAATTGCTAAAATATATATATGTTTAAAAAAACATTTAACTTTCAAACTTTTTTGAATATTTTACCAATATTCTTCAACAGAAAATATTTAGAAACCGTGAATAAAAAGTAAAAGACGACTTTAACATAAAATATTCTTAACATGCATAACAAACAACACAATATAGTAATGGCATACCCATTGTAATATGTAAAAATACAGACACGAACTCCATGCAGTGCTTTTGTCACATTTAAACAACAACGAAATTAAATTAATTAGAACTAGCTGTCACTACGAGCTATAGATCTTGTCCACCTTTAGCCCTTCGTACGTGGGGGGGTATGACAACATTTGTTTCAAAGAAATTAAGTTTTTGATTTAACTATATAATGTATGACCCTTATTTTTTTACTCTGTGGCTAAAATACTATTATCTAACTAAAAAATATAACAAATATAATTTTGAATATATTTACATACCTAAAAAAGTGTGTTATTATTGAACTGTTTTAAAACCCTTTTCTATTATACCAACATTAATAGAATAAAAAAGTGTATGGTAAATTATATACATATAACTTAAATAATGAAATTATTTATTAAAATAACCAGCAATTTAAAATATTATTCAAATAGCATTTATACGACTTATAGCTTATTTATATAAGTAGTATAATTATAAAATGTACCAAACAAATATAGATCTTGTGATCTGGAATCAGATGCAAAAGTAATCAAGTCAATTAGTTGCATTGATCAAAAGTTATAGTATATGTATATGGGTCAATATAGATATATCATATATAGTTAGTTATATATAAATATGTCCACCTACGAAGGGTTAACCGCGTACTGCTTTGCCTGAGATATACCAGAAACTTGGCGGAAGAAAGAATCTTTTAATGGATTATTTGAACAGTTTTCCGATTTGAAACGTCTTGCACCTTAAATTTTGTGAATCGTGAGGTGCCAGATCACAAAAGAACACTTATCTATCATTGTACGTTAAAGCGATAGCTTATTTATCATACGTACTACTTACTCAGTGAAAGTTAAAATCATATGTCTTATTCAGATCTGATATTGTGTTCACTTTGATTTCAATCATTATAATTACTAAGAGTAGCGCTGCCTGCCGACCATACAATACAACACAAATTAATTAAAAGTGACGGTTTCATAGAAATAATTGATTACTGATCCCATATTAGCCCTGCATAACTTACAATATATATAATTTTGTATTTCAATAATCGCGCGCTATATTTCTGTTTAAACATATACAAGTTATGGAGAATTCTTTGTGTGTATAAATATATAGATATATCATTAATATGTATTATTGCAATTAATTCAAATTGAGGGAAACATCTATCCAGAAGATGAAGTAATAATGCGAGACTATGATAATTTCTATCCATTACATACATGAAACAATCAACCAACAATTAGACCTTATGTTCCTAAAATAATTCAGTAGTATCCATGTACATATCGCATCATTGTGTAGCTGAATCATACAATATTTAAGATATGTATTATGTCCTTGATATGCTAGTGTAGAAGAGTCATTCCATGTAAATTCGGACAAATGATAGGAAAAAAATTTTAATTGAAAAATAATCGATTTTTCCTTTAGTTAATTTTTCAAATAATCGAAATCTGTTATCAATTTCGATATGCAATAAATATAGCCACATATTATGGTTATGTTTAAACTTGTTTAAATTTCGTGTATTGAGGCGCTTTTTCAAATCATTGATCACGCTACACTGTGAAAGTATGTATTTCATATTTATTTTTCTTATAATAATTCAGTATACGTTAAAAACCTTTATAGAACATAGTATGTTTTGTATGTAAAGACCGCTACCGAAAACGTAATAAATAGTTAATAAAAGTATAAAAAAACAGTAGTAGGATTTCTTACATAGTTTCTAAAAAAACATTGGTTTTCACTCAACATGTATAAAAGAATATGTCTGGCTGATCTAACTATATTATTTTATAAATCAATAATATTTTCAAAAAAATTTCAAAAAAATTAGGGTGAAAATTAAAGGATTAAAGACTTCTTCACTTTCTCATTATATCATTAAATATCAACAAAAAATGTATTGGTCTTACTAATTATATTTAAATTTACAGCCGATATAATTATATAATATAATTACAAATTTGTGTTTCATAAAATATAATTATGTAAGATTTATTATGTACAACTATAACTCAAAACATTACGGTCAATAGTATGCAATTATATATTTTTATATTGTAGTGACAAGGTCAAAAAGTGTAATACAAAAATAACATCGACAACGGAACAAAAATAATGAAAAATTTAAAGAAAAGGGAAATTACACAGCAAGATAAAAAGACACAATAAACATAAAATAACATTCAATGGTTGGCTCGTGTCAAGGAATTTAATGAAAAGGTAAGTTAGTCATTTAGATACAACGCAACATTCATCGCATATGTTAGACCCAGCTCACTGACCAGAGCAGTCAACCGAAGTGATAAGCTACTTCCTCCTTGTTCCACAAAAAAAGAGACTATTGTGTTTTTATTAGTATATAATTATATAATAATATACATAACAATGTGGATAATTTTAAAGATGTAACATTTTAGTTTTGACATATTTTAATTACAGTATATCCATTTACGGAACGTTTAAAATTTTAATTACTAGTTCAATAAACTTTTTAAACTTCTTGGTATTTTTGTAGAAAGTATAATATACAAAATCCCATAATTTGTGCAAATAGCATGTTTGCATTCTACAGTATATTTAAACTTTGTAATATAAAATGTCGTCAATTTTTATAATTAATGTTTTCGAACTATTATTTAGCATAAGCAGTTAATATAATCTACGTATTATACTAATAACACAACTCATAATGTATAACAGTAATATAACCCTTCGTATTTCTTTTTGATAATAACTGAAATGTTTTGTTAGCAACGAGTTACCAAAGCGAGTGTGAATACAGTTACCACAATCCTTATAAGATGTGTGTTGTACAAGCTACATCTAAAACTGAATGTGTGAAATATTAAATACAATTTGCGGCCCTTGGATGTTGTGCCCCTTCTATATTAAATTTCTGGATCGGCCCTGGTGTATTTATGCCTATATACATGTCATTATTTATATTACGATTGACTGAAATGTAGTACTTATACATCATTGCAACGATTTTTTTCATATTTATCAAAATTATATGAAAGATGAATATCATACATTTTCTGAATAACATAATTTCAGATAACATAATAACATAATAATAATAATAATTTTATTCATAATAACATAATTCATTTATTCAATTTTATTTATTCCAATTTTTCCCTTTCCAGCTTATTAACGTATTAATTTTTTTTAATTAATGGATTAATAATTACATTTCATTGTGTAATATTATGTTAGTGTTATACTATAATTATATTTTACTGTATAAGATTAATTTGACTATAAAATTGCTGTAACAGAGCTCCCAGTCTTTTAATTTTAGAGGAATTTTAGCACAGTCTCGTTATCTCCTGATCTTTATCAGTGTTAGTAAAACGCTTTCTTGTTATGAGCCTGCTAGAGCCTGGCTATAAGTCTGCTAGTGGTCTTTTAACTTTTAGCGCAACCGATTTTGATAAAACAGTATTTTGTTAAACTCCGCTAAAGCACTGCTTAAACCTATAAATAGGTTTAACACATGTTAATTAAATTAACACTTGTTAAATGTTAGTAAAACGGACTCAGGTATCAAACTTGGTATTAAAAAATTATAAATATTTTCGAAAAATATTTAAACAGTTTGAAACATCATAAATTACTGAACTCCAGGCCATATAAAATGTAATGAAGACAGGTTAACTACTAAAGGCTTAATATGTAAATTAAAAACGTATGGTTGTTAATTTGAACCCCACCCTCCGTCTTCAATACTCCAGCAAGCACTTCAGCAACAGCTAAATCTGTCACGGATTCTTTAAAAAGAAATAAATTATGTTAGAATGATATTAGCATTGTATTCTTTGAAAGCCTTCAACACAATAAAATATCAAGCACTATTCCACATAAGTTAAGCAATCTTAACATCCCAATGGAGCCTTACAGTTAGTCTGAAGCTTCTTTACTGACAACCAGCAAACCTTTTTCCGATGGTAAAACTTTTAATGAAACTGTTATTAACTCCAGAGTGATGTAAGGTTCAGACGGTAGGTCCATTTGCATTTTCAGTGATAGTATAACATGCAAAACCTCTTAATAAGGGAAAAAACAGATGTTCAAGTATGCGGACGACACATACCTTCTCACCCATTCCAACAACATTCATACAACTAATGAAGGACTGAATAATATCAACTGGGCTTTAGAAATCAATTTGAAACTCAAACAAAACCACTTTAAAGAAGTTGTCTTTAGTCGACCTAGAAGTAGGAAAGATTCTCTGGCAATTAAGAATATAAACACGTTGAGTCACTTTTTCCAATAAGCTAAAGGCAAGAACTCATTAGCATCTCATATTAGAAAAAGTCTATCCTGAAAACTAGAGGCATAAAACACAACGATATCAACCAGGTTATCATAACTGTTGTACTCCGGATATTTATCTATTCTTGACAAACCGCCTCTGTAGCTTCATCAAAAGAAGTATAAATTATGCTATATCGATTATGCTGCAATCTACGGCAGTTTAGTGTAAACTTTTCCGAAAGATTACACTAACTATAACTCCAAACATGTGTTTATTAGGTTTTTGATAGCAACGACACATAATATAGTGAGCAACCTCAGGGCGATGAGCCATAGAACAGACTTCATTATAAGGATGTTGCATAACAACCGAATTATTTTGTTATTATTTATGATGCCTAGTTTAAATCACCATTCTCTGTGCCTTTTAATAATTTATGTTATAGCAATGTATATGTCTATCTATGTTTTAATTAATTTTAATTACTTTATAATACATTTAATACTATGTTTACGATTCGAACTCATTAATAAAAAATATGAAATACTGATCTATTTTGCAACTTTTTGCATTTGTCAATTTGAAATAAATTCTATTTAATATTATTCATATACATAGAACCGTCTTGAAGTTTTAGGGCTAAACATTCCAAAAATAAATTTAAAATGACTTTTTAAATATAATATTAATGGCAAAGGTTGTTTTTAAAAGGTCCTAAGTTATATTTTCTCCTCCTTTTTATTATAAATATCAGTTGTTACACGTGTTTTCTTTATGATCTGGCCTGTGTGCAATTATTATTCCGCTTTTTTGGATTTGACACTGTCTTTCATACCAACAGGTTTGTCTTGCCATCTTAAAATTCCAGGCCTGTTTTACATAGAGTAGGTACAAGGTATGTTTGGTTGAAAATATTTTTGATAAATAATATTTGTGGTTTGATGATAACTCATTCCCATTGTTTGTTTCTGGAGTTGTTATGAATGTTGGTTTTTCGGTTAAAACATTCTGATATTATTATGAAATTTTGTTTATTATTTGACAGTCGCTTTGATAATTTATGGTTCTTTTTTTTGTGGTGTTAATCATTTAAATGAATGGTGTTCATTTAACACTATTTTATGAGAGAAAAAAGCATTTTATTCATACTGGTATCGCACATATATTCACGCGATAAATAACATCAAATCAGGTATTTATCGCTTCAATAATAAAATATGACGAATTCAATAGAAGCAAATTAATATGTTGCAGCTAATTGTGTAGAAATAACTTCATTTGAATAATGCGATTTAAATATAGGCAGTTATTAATATAATATATTTTAATATATTATTATTAATATATAAATAAATCCAACAATTAATATAATTAATAATCCCCTGATATATGATATAGCTAAGAATGTCACGAAAAATAGACACGACAGAGGAGCCGTTTAGGTATTCAAACAAAAGAAACAAATAAAATAATTATATGTGAACTCGCCGGAAACATCGAGAGCAAGTTGCATGCGCATGTTGGTAAACGAACATTAAATTTAGTGTCAATAAAAATAAGAGTTACTCGCGGAGATATTTACTTAAAATAAAGAGTAGAAATATAACTGGGAATAGACCAGAAGATAAATAAGAACCCATGTGATTATTAAAATTTATAAGAATATGTCTATAATTTATATGATCTCTATATTGATTCATTACTTCTAAGTTTATCTCCCAAAAGTCATAGTCATGACAAAAGCATAGACATGTCAGTTGAATAAAGATTAATTATATAATTTATTACATACAGTATTCATTTCTACATTTAATACGATCGCGAAATTCATACAATATTCGAAATAAGTTATATAAAGCAATTGGTATCCATAATATGCAAACTTCACCCATATACTATGTATGTAACCTACATCTTAAAGATCAGTTATGGCAAACATTGAATAATATATCTTTATTTTATCGTTAAAAACATGAATAACTATTTCATACTAGCAAAATATCACATTTCCGGCTTATTTCATTCCTACAATATATCGAGATGGAGCCACTGTTAGATGAATACTAATGACATCGGAAACACACTACCCGATAAACAACAGTATAAAATAATTCAAGAAAAACCGGGTAGGTCGTATCGTAGAAGTCAACCGTGCCTCCATTTGACATAATCACGTGAAAAGATGGAAATAAAATACGGCTAATATTTAATGTTGTAGTCAACATTATTGCCTAGTCAGATAACTCCGTTAGTTTTAGTCAAATCATATTATTAATAGCTGGAGATATCTGTCATAAACGTAATATTTCGTTTGACAATAACATGTTATATAACAATTACATAGAGTACTTATTTGGCGAAAATATAGTAACAATAATTCTCCACCTGAAGGTGACTCAAAGCAGGTTAGAGTTTCTATCTACATACACTTCGGTTTAGTGCAATGATTAGCAACCTTATAAACGGGTTCGTTTAGGAAAGTGGCACTCTGATTGTACTTTGTGCTAATACTGTGCTTAAGGTAATATATTGTAATAAGTTGCTTGCATGTTTACAACAAGGTCCACTTTCGAAATATCTAATTTATCAAAATAATTATTTAAATATTCACTAAATATATAATATACAGGCATCATGAAAAGCAACGCAACACTATGAGAACATTTCCATACAAAATAATACATATTACATTGTTTGCAATATATTCCTGTGAAAAGCAACTTTTGTCCCACCTTGGCCATAAATTACAACATTCCATTGAGAATAAAGAACCAGAAATTATCGAAAGGACTACTACCAAATAATATAATGACCACACAAACTTCACAAAATAGTTCGAACATATATGCCACAGACCGAATGAAAAACTCAAAAACGCTGATCATAAAATCGCGATAAAGTAAAATGATGCGATGTTGCGATGTTCACACAGTAAGTGATCAAATTGGCAACACACCCAGAAACCGTATTATATCAAGAGGTTTTCGCACCAATGAATGAAACTGAACTCCATTGAAAACACAATCAACTATATCAAATTAACAGTCACTTCTCTGAGCTGAACATCTTGTAACAAGTTATAGGTTGATGAAAAAATCGCTACACATTCTAGCCACATCCACTGTGGCCTAACTGAGCGGCAACAATGAATACCATCAATCGATATTTATAAACAGGGGCATGCTTTCCAGACTTCTTCTTTGGACCAACTTTATAAAAAAGCTCCAATTGACTTTGGGACAGAACATCGATAGAAACAGCGAGCAGTCTCTGCAGACTAGCCATAACAACTTACAGAATGCACTCAAAAGTCCACGTTCAGCTTCACAGAAAAATTAAAAAAATTATGTCCATTGATATGACACCGTTGTGAAACCTTATTTAATGCTTCATCAACATAGCTACATTTCTGTGCTTGACCTAATCCCATTAACAATTCAGTCCCAAGGAAATGGACAATAAAAAAGCTTAGCTTAAAACAGAAAAATATTTCTGATATAAAAAGTTACATACCAAAATTAAATTAAAGTATGGCAAAAAATGGTGTACATTCGAGTATAAAGCAAATTTTCAGTATCTAATTAATTGAAATTCGAAAATAAAGCGATAAAATTACATCATATTTTCAAGACGATTAAAAAGAAACCAACAATCAGAACCGAAATTCCAGAATGGTCGAACAAAAACAATGTTTTACCAATCAACTAGAAATTTTATTTTTTATGAATATTCCAATCCGAATTATAAATCTCGTACTTTATATAACAGTAAATAGAGGACAAGTCAAACCTGTAAATTTTAAAAACAGCCCACCAAATACAATGGGCTAAATATAGTATGGACAGACCAGATAATAATAAATAAGAACAGGGTGTAATTTAATTGGAATTTATAATTCAAATAAAAGAGTTGGTGACTAAGCGGGACCTTGTAACGGGACCTTGTAACCTCAAATTAAAACGTTGTAATTCCATTGTAATAATATACGTGTAATACCTTTAAATGTTAATAAAATATTTGTAATATAAGATAACCTAAAGAGTTGACATGTTATATTAAATATTATCTCATCGTGGAACGTTTTGCTTATCTGAAATATGAAACCTTAGAAATCTGATATGCATAATGCTATACAGAACAAATGTTAAGTTCGATATACGAAGCATGTACATATTATTAAGTAAATTTAGATAGATACCTCGAGGCAGCTGCACGTTACTTACAATATACTCTAATGGATAGACAGTTTACACTGATTATATTGCATTATGGGGAGATGTGTGGGTTAACGTAAAATAAGAGTTGAACATTTCAATTGCACATGTACACATTTTAGTAACGTTTATGTAAAGTTTAAAAATTGCGATGTTATAATGAAAATATATTATGTTCTAATATATTTTTACTTCACCGAAATTTAATTAGTTGACTCCATTTTTTGAGTTATAAAATACAAAAAACTCAAAAAACGTGCGGTAAAAATCGAACAACAAATTAATTTCATTTCGTACGTATATTTTAAAGTAATAAAATTATTAAACCGAATAACCAAATAGTTTTTCTTGATACAATCTGCATAGACTCCGGCGACAACGCATTTATTTTCGCGCTTCTCAGTGACTAAATGACACCTTCTGCAGTTCTTATTCTCAGCAATAGGTTCATTAAGGTTCCATACGCTTTTTGAAAAATGAACTTCCAGAATATTTTCAGGACATTTTAGATGAATCTTTGAGTATAGTGTATAGAAAGTATGTACATAAATTGCCCAACGTAGTCCAAAGTTATACTACAGTATTAAATGGAAAGATAGTATTAACAATAAGATTTAATTAAATAGTGCTATAAAAAATTACATATAATTTATATTATTATAATAGGAGCCGTTGAATTTTAAAGAAAGCATTGGTTAAAATTATGCAAAAAATATAATCTAAAATATGGAAATATATTCTTTTGCTCATGACAGGGCAATCCAAAACAATTTTAAATTCCAATAAATGTTAGGACCGTATGAACCCTATTCCTCTGCTCTAAAACATAAACAAAAGCGGCAGCCTACATTAGTCGTCGAATAGGCAGCTGTAACCTTCTATTTATGCACAACACAATGGCTGTATCTAGGGTTTGGAGACGTCTTGGAGAAGTTTTTCTCTTTGATCCGCTGAGGATTTTTTAGAATCCATAAATGACATATGCATTAAGTGCACCGATATCAAACAAATTGCAAAAATACTTGTTGCAGTTGGGTACCGTTGTGTTTGTCTACAGCAGGAATACTTTGCTACAATTTGGCGAACAGAGTTGACAGACTCGTTTTACCGATTGTATGTATGGGACATCTTTTCGATTAGACAATGTGACTGTAAAATACAAAATTGATAGGGGGAGAATCTGGCTTCATCTTCCTTATTGGTAATATTTCCACAATACCATATTCTTTATATAAGAATCTGCATCATCTTGAGATTCATCATCACAAAAGGGTAAATTTATAATATTTCATCTGTTTCTTCAGCAATATATCATCCAATCAGGGGCGATCAACATAATATAAACTCCATTATTCTAAATCAGATTCACTCACTCAATTAATACACATAGACCTGCAGCTGCAAAATAAGATTTTATTCTGTATCGCAATTGAATAGACACATTATAAAGCAACAAGAAACTGTCATGACTGTACAAAATAAGTCCTGAAGTTGTAGATTGATACATTCATTGTTTAAAAAATTACAACTGTCTTTCTATATTATTAGGTGGTAGTTCTTGGGGGGGGGGGGTTCCTCCATATTTTTATCCCCTATTGTTTAATGTTAAAGACGTTATAAAACGTCAAATTTGACAAATAAATGTATCAATCTTGGTTTTTAACTAAAACATGCATTAAAATTCAAGTTATTTCCTTCTGATATTGGCCATAAAGCCGACACTTGAGAAATTTAAAACGAAAAATTATTTTGAAACCAAAAATATTTACTTATTTAATTATCAGTTGTTTCATATGTTATGTATGTTTTGGAGCAATTTGAATACACTAACAGAAAATGCTATTTTGGAGCACGATATGAACGAACTAGCCAGTTTATGGCCGCATCGGGATATTGTATCTCTGATGAATATCTGATGTATCTCTTACTGAAACTTAGTATAATTATTTTATATTTCATTAGAGCTATGTAGAAAATTATGGACCTTTCTAATATAAATTTATCCTTTGTTTTTATATATTTATAAATTACTCTATACACAACTTCTTTTGTTGTACTATGCCTCTACCTTCAAATGCATAGGTTGAAACAAAATAAATGTATAAGTGATACAATGTTAATAGCGCATAAATTAACAAGGTGTAACAATATCTATATGTTTCACTCTGAAACTTGACATACTAGATAATATATATACAAGATTTGACAATGAACAACATTTCACATGAATGGCACTGTTGGAAGTCAGGATAACAATTTTTAATATATACGTTTGGTACTGGTCCAAAAAACATAATGTAGTACTTTTTTATAGATTTTTCCAAATCCAAAATTGTGTGTCTATAACATAGATGAATAGCAATACATATTTTGAATAAATTAATGATAATTAATTCTTAAGTTAGATTTTTACCGCTAAATTTCGAATTTTGGATTTTTATAGGTGCCAAATTTTAGTACGATCGGCTGTGTCAGTCTTCAACAGTTGGATGAAATAATGTAGTCCGGGGGGAGGAAGGGTTGTAACAATCAATAGTAATTAAAAATATTGTGTCCGAGACGTAGTCACTTTCCTCCCAGCAAGTAAACCAATGAAACCTATCAGGCCCAGCAACAGAACCTCCTCCCGCTACTCACCCCCCAGCGGCACCCGGTAACCCCGAGGACGGGCCAGTGTACAAGTCATGTATTCGGCGACATATCGATCCACCCCGCCCAGGATGAAGAGGTCTTCTCCCAGCACGGCAATCTGATGGCATCCACGTGGCTCCCACCATTTGGTCTCGGAGTTTGTGGCCGGCTGGATACGCGTCCATTGCAGCCGATCTGTGATAGGGGCGGTATGGGTGGATGTTGGTTTTTAAAACAAATACAATGTTTAAACAGGAAAAATGTAAGCCAATTTTTTATTATCAGAAAAAAAACTTATCTTTTAAAAAAAATAACAGTAAAATGAAATAAGTAGTTACCTTTAATGTATAAACTATTATAATAAGATTATACACACATATATATATATATACACATAACGCGTACATTGAGTAAAGTCGCAGTGTTATAAATATAATACATTCACATTACAAAATATATCCACATAACAATAATCTGTTATGTTTTGTACCATTCGAAAATAAATAAAAATCGCTTTGGAATTTTAACCAAAAAAACTATGAAAACTCTTTTAAATAAAGTAACCTATTTTCACAATCGAGATTACATCCCTCCAAAATTTAGATTTTAATACATTGTGTTTACAAAAAAAGAAAAACGATTGTGTAACTGTAATTATAAATCTAATAAAGATACATAAAAATGTAGAAACACGAAACTAACTGAACCGAAGGGACAATCAATCACACAAAATCCTAAATTACCGGACATGCTAGGAAAAACAGATAACACGACAGAAATAAAAGAACAGCAATCAGATAAACGAATTATACAAGGAGAAAAAATACTGTGTGAACATTGTTCGAAGATAGATCACATTTGATAGAAAATATTATTTTACAAACATAAAAAGCATATAGAATATACAAGAAGATACACAAATATATGTCGTCATATCAGACAAGATGTAAGTCACTGCACGTAAGGGATCGTTTTCTAGATATGCTGCGTCACGCATGAGTTGATCCAAGTAGCAGGTTCTTCTTTCCTGGCCGCGCCGTAAAAAGGATTTAAAATTCCAGAATAGGACACAACGAAAAGGTTGGCGGCAGTAGTCCTCAGATCAAACGGTATTTTCAAATGATTTTCTTTAATAAACATATTTTGCTGAGAGTCAGGCTAACGGATGAAATTTTTGCTATTCTGTAGAGTTCAGTGTTACAGATTCGTTGTGGACAGAATATACATATTCAATTGAAAGCTGATAGGAGTAGATGGGCACTATTGAGCTCAAATTTAGTGTTTTCGTTCATGACATAGTCTAAGTTTCTTCATTAAAAAGCCGAAAGGTTTGTACTATGCTAGTAAACTTTCAAGTTCGAATGTAGTTTGAAAGATCGATTGAACTCTAGAAGAGTTTGTGACTGTCCATACAAAGACATGGTTGAAATCCGGTAACTACTCTATCTCTCCAAGATTATCTGTATTCATGGTACCAGTCTGTTTGTGATGAGCTCTGGCCATGGCGTTGTGAGAACTTCAGTCTTAAGGATATTTATAGATAATCTAACATTAGATACTGATGTAATAAGGCCGACGAGCATAATACTTTGTTGTGCAGAGTTATTATCAGAGGTGAGTATAGCTAGATCGTCTGCATATGCTAGTATAAAGGCAATAGGCTTTTCCGATGTCTCGAGTTACGCCTTCGACAGATTATGAAACCGTAAAAGTTATCTGGGATAACCGTAAAATGTTCCAGTCGAGAAGAAGAATAAACAAAAAGGGGGCAACGATATCTCTCTGGAGTATGCCTGAAATTGTTTGAAAGATATATGTATGAAAATCCGAAGTCATTATTCAGGCTCGAGTCTCTTCAGTTCATTTACATTGAATAACAGGGTGTGAATAGGGGAAGCTGGGACATTGACCGATATGACCCTGGTATAATGATAGTAATTTCGGTAACAGGCTTTGAAACTGAGCCGAAGGTTTTATTAAATTTAACAGTAATAATTATAACGTCAATATGATCGTAAAAATAATGTTATTTTTAATCAGACGAATACATAATGACATCTTCATGTCTTACCAGTATAAGACAGTAAAACTAGACTAATCATACTCCAGTAAACAAATAAAGTACATAATTAGACAATATATTGTTGGGTTAAAACTTATGTTGTCATTTTGGTTACGTGTGAGGCGTCTAATAGACTCTCAGGAACAAAACCATTTCCTGTACTTTTCAAAAACACATAAATATATAATTATTTTTAATAAAACAAATATTTAAGTTTTTGCTTCCATTTTCATGACTTTCGATAAATCTGGTTTTCCCCTTTTGTCCATAAAGATACATAGGGCTTACAATTTCATTTTGTTTAAATTACTTGAGATGGCAAATTCCAGATATATTTTTTGAACTAGTACTTGTGTATAAATGATACAGAAAGAAATGTTACATATATTTTTGAATCTGCAGATTATTAATAGAAGTTAGAATTCAAGTGTCTCCACCTCAAGTACAAAATGGAATTACTTTTGATTGATGAAAGTAGCGATAACTCAGACACTGAAAGCTTCGGGGCAATTAAAATATGTTACAAACTGATTGTAACATAATATACCTCCAATACAAAAAAATTTCCCATTAAAGCTACCAAAAGAAAATTAATCAAGTAAAGAATTATACTGTTAAAATATTAAAACATAATTTTTAGAAAAATAGAAAACTTGTGAAGAAAATGTCACTCTTGTATATTTCAAAACACAGTATTAGAACGTTTGTTGCTCGAGTTTGTAATTATATTAATTAATTAATTATTATTTATTTTTACAAAATTTCTCTATTGATAATTTGTTTAATTTTTTCTGCAAATCATCTATAAAAATACTATATGTTCAATTTTCGAAGGATATCTTGAAAATATTAGATTTTAAGATAATCTTTTTTCAAACTTCCACTTCTTATCTTCGATCCATGAGAGAGTATTCGAGTTTTCCAGTCATACTCAAATTCAAGTCATCATATTATGGACACGTCTAGCGCTTAGACACGAGAAGCTCATTAAACCAAACTATTAAACTAACTGTGTCGGAAAGGTTTTTAGTGTTGATTTTAGTTTTTTGATTAGGGGCTTCGATAGGAGCATTATTTGGTACGAATCAATATAAATAACGAGGGTATCGTGGTCTTCGTTTTTTAAACAAATTTAATTTGGAAAAAAACTTTTTTTTGCAAATTATTAAAACAATCTGAACAAATTAATATATTACATATTTCCAGAAATAAAAAAATATTTATTTTTGATACAATTACACAGTAATATTAAATACGTCTGATAATTTATAACTGATGCATTAATATAACATTATATTTCGAACAGTATTGTAAGTCTGAACTATGTAATGTATATTTAATAATTTTCTAGGATTTTCGAAGGTAACGTACAAGCAATTATTATTTTAAGCTTTTTCAGCACCTTCTTAAATGCAAACTTAAATTCGTGAAACATAATATTGCAATTGCAAAACTATATTGACAAAAATTTTAGGATCGACACTATTTTTTAAATTCATAGGTGGGTTTAAATATGGGCAGGTGTCGAATTGCTGTAGGATCAAAATACATTACTAATAGTTTAGGAAGGGTGGATTTGACCCCCTCTCTTGACGTTTGACCATATCCCCCCTCCCCCCTTAAACTTTAAAAATTTTAATTTGTGTATAATTACATTATAATCTTATTATTTAATTATAAATATTGTTTTTAGAGCGTTTTTTTAAATTTTAGACGAAAAATGACGTCATTACTGAAATCATGTTTGTTTTTAGCCTGTAACTTTTGATGTTTACAACTTATGACAACCAAACTTGGTATATGATGACTCACCAACATACATTGTAAGCCAAATCTTTTATACTACTTTTTTGTAGTAAAATAAAATTTAATAGATAGACATTCAGAATAGCAGATGAGCTAGCGTCCATTTTTAAAAAATCGATTGAAATTTAACGAAGTTATAAACATTTTAGTGATTTACAGCTGATTAAATCAATAAATATATTCTAATATAGCACAATGAAATTAAATAGATACACTAGCAGAATAGCTATGAGTCAGTGCCTATTTTTTTAAATCAGTTGAAATTTGAAAGATTTGTAGACATTTTACCATTGGGTGTATTATGTCCATATATTGCACGAAGATTTCAATGATGATTCTAACGTTCATTCAGCTTGATTTTGCTACTTACAGATTGATTTCGATGATAATTCCGACTAAGTGGACCCAAAATATTTTTGTTTCAAATAAATAAATAACAATTTTTATTAATCCAATTTTTTATTAAAGTTACACAGTAGTACTTCATTATATAAAGTTTGAGATGAATATGTACTTTGATATAATGGACACATTTTATTATTAGATGTGTCAATATCACCATCATCATCACCAACATGTGAGATATTAATTGAGTCCAATGCATCACGCACTCTACTGTCAAAAATATACCAAAATCGTTTGATACTTTTTCACGTAGAGCTGAATTTTAGGTGACAAAAGGAATATCTTCTTAAATTTTTTCGACCTCTTCTTCAATTCGTTTCATTGCTTCGTCATGTTTTTATATAATTGAATAGTTCAATATAATTCATCATTTTGTCTTGTACATTGTGTGTTTTAACTCCCTCAGGGTCAATTTCTTCTTTATGTTTTTCTTCTCTAGAATTGTAGTCAGAAGAGTCGACTCTTTCTCTTCTTACTCATCATCCACCATCTCTTCCATCGATTTTATTGATGTTTCCTCCTCGTCGTCGGACTGTATTGATTACTCGTCCCTCACTGATTGATTTGAGTTTGATTTCTTGGTTTACATCTTGTGTTGATGGATTTTCATGTAATATGGCAACTTTGGGAATTTCGTTTCATCGGTATCTGAGCAGAATTAGTTCAAATTGTCTTTTCAGTTTTGTAGGTAACCGATTTCTTGAATATTTCCGTAGTAGTAAAACTCTTTCTTGTTAAATGGTAAAAGAGTCGACAGTAACAAGTACAATAAATCCTTGATCGAAGTAAGCTTTCGTGCGTTAAACAGTACCTTGTGTACACGCAGTAAGTGTGCAGGAATTCGAACAATAGCCTTTTTGCATATAGGACAATTATTCTTCATGATTGAAACTTTAACAGACATAAGTTATGTTTGTCAACTATCTAGTTGGTTGTATTTAGTGTATATTTTTTGTATATTCTTATCCGATTATGAGTTACCAATTCTAGATGTTCTCATACAGAGCTTTTTTCGTTCTATATTGTCTTAATTGATTCCGATTGGTCATACATATATTAGTGAATTTGCGCGAAATTATAATGAAATTTAATCATTATGTGTGTGTTTTCTAATAATTTCGATGGCCTACTACATGGCTCATTTACAAAGTATGCTATATTTTATGAAGTGTTTGGTATTATTTATCTTATTTTTAATCAATAGAATGTCCTTTTGTGATACTATTTGGTTATACAAAACGTACAATTTGAATAATATTTAAAATATTATATTTTAATGTGTCGTTTTGCACAGTTAATTTGATATTTTCATAAATAGTATATTATTCTCATAAATAAAATATTTTTTAAAATTATAGATGGTCTTTTACACCTTCTGTTTCGTAATAAATTGTCTTAATTAATTCCGATTGGTCATATAATAAGTGAACTTTCACCAAATTATAAATTCATAATATTTGGGTTCATCAAGCAAAATCTAGCTGAGTGAACGTCAGAATCCTCATTGAAATCATCGTGCAATATATGGCCATAATGCATCACAATCATAAATTGTCTACAACTCTGTCAAATATCTACTGATTTAAAAAAAAAATAAGCCCTGATTTATAGCTATTCTGCTAGTCTATCTATTTCATTTCATTCTACTATATTAAAAAATATATTGATTTAACCCTTCGTACGTGGACATACTTTGTAGGGTTTGCTACGTGGAGGGGGAGGG
>JAUZND010004988.1:0-11417 GCA_034780555.1 Coelogynopora nodosa
TTCCTATTACAAAAATAGACTTTCTTTTGACCCAGGCTTTGCCTTGGCCACCTCAAATTCATAGTTACGCCCATGTTATATGTTATTCAACATTTAAGTTCTACCTTACAATCTCAATTATATTAATCTCTTTATTATGTTTAACACTGTTATTTTGAAAATGAATTTTAATTTTTCTTTATTAATTCACCTGTGATTTACAAACTCAGATATAATATGTATATCTTACATATAATACATACATTTATACATCTCAAAATATGTATAATCTCATTGGTTAAGTTTTTTAATACATATCTGCATGAGTATTATATGCTTATATATAAAGAATTATAATTGTAATTTATATAATTTTCTTCTTTGAGCAAATTTGTTGGATACATTTTACAATTTCATTTTTAGTTTATTGGTGTCATCTCTATACTGGGGGCCTTTTACAGCTTGTACAGCTAAAATGAATACATTTAAATTATACAGTGAGACTTCTTTTGCTCTTTTTTTAAAATCTACACAAAAACTTTTGCCACTGTGTGCTTTTGTGCTCGCTCTGCTCACAACCATGCATTATTTTCAGGAAATTTAATTAATTAAAATTCATATGCCTGTATTCAGATATATATCATAATTTTAAAACATCTTGTCAACTGTACATTACATATAATACTTCCAATTTATAGAATATTATTATTAGATTGTAATTATAATATTCTCTTTTATTGCTCAAATTTGTTTCTTTATATTTTTGTGCCTATTTTAAGATCACAATTTTTATCCGAAAATATGGTTATCAGCCTTGAATTTTAAAACTTTTATGCAAAACATTTTCGAATTTTATATTTAATCTAACTAATTTAAAAATGATAATATAGAAAATTTGATAGTTTGAAATAAGTAAATAACTGTACTTGCTCATAAGGTGCTTTGCTTTTATATTTGCAATATTAAAAAATATAAATTTCAATTTAAAATAGTCTTTGATTCCATTAATAACGTTTTTTAAATCTAATTAATTATAAGTCATCTTGTAAATCAGCAGTTTACTAGTTGTATGGATTTGGACTCTTCATATATATTATAATAATTAATTTAATTGTTTTATAGATAAAGCTAATAATACATACATTGTTATAATGTTGTATATATATAGTATTAAATGTATTATATTTATAACAGAAATAAAATACATGCATTTTATTATGTTCTGTTACTTTATCTTGTAAAATGATTATTTTAAAGTTTAGTATTATTTATTTTATACTACATTATTATTTTAGAATCAAAATATGCATGTAAACAATGACAACATCAAATATATTTATTCTTTCCAGAAAAATAATATTTTAAAAATATTTCATACATAAAAAAATTGATGATGAGTGAAATAAGTATTTAGGATGCTTTTTTATTATAAGTTTTTATTTATAAGTTAATAAGTGATTTATACTCGATTTTATGAAACATTTTTGTGATCTTGTTGAATCTTTTTTTATTGTTCTGTTACTCAAAAAGGGACATATTTTGACTAAGATTAAATGTGTTTGTCTTCCACAACTAATATTTAATTATGATAATATGTTATGTCCTTATTGAATCCAAATATAAAATTATGTTACAGTTTAAAAATCAGCATGATTATTGTATTCAGTTTATGTTTTTAAAAGGTGTAAGCATCATTCAATATCATTATTTAAATTATGAAACCTTTAAATCATTTATAATATTGTTTCTGGTAGTACTTTTCTGAACTTTTCCTAACAGGTTCTAAATTATTAATACGTTTTGACTTTATTATCACATAATATGATTAACGAAGTGTCTCAATTATCCTATTACTAATTTCGATTCCAGATAATTTATCTCAATTTCATAATGACGATTCAGTGGACTCTCGTTTCTTGGTTTATGTATGTTGAAATGGTTTTAGTTATGATGTTGTTATTACCAATCATATCACCGACAAGGTAAGAAGCCGATATTGTACAGTAATGTTTGGTTTATTTTTAAATGCTATAAAATTGTAATTATAAATACAATATGTTGATTACTACTAAAAGCATTTTTAAATTTGTTAAATTTAACATATATGTTGCTTGTTGATATTTAAATATATTTCAAATTAGGTAATAAATATATACTGTATTAAAATTTCAAATGGTTGATTCTAAAATATAAATGTCTTAATAACTAATTTTATTGAGATGAGATTTATGATCAACAATATATGACAAGACAGAATTTAGACGTAAGTAATTTGGCTGTTATTATAATATAAGTATCCTAATGATTAATTGGTATCTTTTCATTTATATATATTGGGATTTATCTATTAATAGTAATAATTAAATTGGGACCAGACATAAATTGACGAAAACCTAGAACCGGTAAAAATAATCAGTAAAAAAGACAGTATCTTTGATTGACAGTTGGATATAAATTTAGATGTCACTGTCTTCACCCCATTATATTTATGACAATTTTAAATTAAATTTGTTATTTATGTGTAATTTGTATAACATAAGTGGATTACTCCAGGAATTGTTTTTAAAATAGTTTTTTGTCATTGATCATTGATTTGCTACACATATAATCTTCTGAACCAGTCATTATTATAATTCTACAGAAACTATTTAGGCTGATAGGTTTCATAGCTAGGAATTGATGACTATCTCCTATAAAAGATGTCATTACACAGATGAATACTATTCCCTTTTCCTGGTTTTCCTTTAGGTGGCAATCAATATTCCGATCTCGAGCTGTTTGCTGGATTGGAACATATTTCTCTTTTTACTTCAGAGTAATTGTAATTGCCCTGTGCTTGCTTGCTTTCGGTAAGTACCTGTAATTTAGAGATTTTCGAAATTAGTTCAATTTAAATTGAATTATTTTTACCACATGTTTACTCGATTTATGAAATAAACCACACTTGTTATAAGTATCGGTTTTATTTAAGTGATTTCTGAATATCATAAATAATAAATATAAGTACATATCATTTATAGAGTATTTTTTCTCAAAACTTTGAAGTGAAGTGCTTTATTTACTCGTCGTATTATTACATCGAGGTTGTACTTATTTATATGGTTTGTTTTATTGTGATAAAAGTTTCAATTATATTTAAATAGAATTAATATAAATGTTTGTTGCATTCAGAACAATTTTTGCATTCCATGAAACTATGTATGTAACCGTTTTCAATAGTTTTGTTAGATTTAATTAATTGTTGTAACTAAGTCATATTTTAATTCTATAATTTTTAAAAAGTGTCCAAATATAGAATATTTCTTTTTAGTTAAAATATTTCTTTATAGTTAAAATAATATAAACTAACATTTACTGACATGACGAATTAGTTTTCCATTTACTATAATAGCTATAAAATTATTAATGTTGCACAAACCACTATAGATAAAATCTTTTTTTGTTCTTGGTTCTAATTTATCACCTGTTCTATTATTATATAAATTGAGTGACACATATTTGCTAACCAACTTTTTGTGTTTCTTTTGGTGAGTTGTTTGTGGTTCTACTGTTTAGACACGCAACACCTGATACGTGAAACGGAATCTCATTTTAGCTTAACTGTAGGCTTCTTAAAGTTCTGTCGATCTCTCCAAGTATATAATATAGGTCAACAATTTCAACCGCAGTAGTACGCGAAGTCGGGTGCACACTTAATATGTTTATATTTTCAGCAGTGGTACGTTGTTCATGTTCAGTCCATTATTGCCAAATTACTAAGTGGCTTTTTGAGCTTTAGTTATTTATTTATTTATTTGTGCATTCGACATAGTAAATGTACTTGAATCAATAACATTATACACGCCAAAACGAATCTTCTCGATTGTCACAGTTATTAGTAGAAATTTTCGATCTTTGCTTTACAACTCTGAATGCCTGGTTGAAAATC
Organism: Coelogynopora nodosa; assembly: GCA_034780555.1. Lineage (NCBI taxonomy): Eukaryota > Metazoa > Platyhelminthes > Proseriata > Coelogynoporidae > Coelogynopora > Coelogynopora nodosa. The sequence continues at coordinate 3,908 of JAUZND010004988.1, forward strand.
GTAGTTTGTTGTTAAATGTATGCAAATTTGTATATTTTTATATTTTATTTGATATATTAGAATTTTTTCTTATATTATCGTATGAAAAACTGAAAATTATTTACATTATCAGAACAACTATTCAATATTTTGTTTATAGAATGGTATTTTTTATAGTTTTAGCACACTTTTTTTTATCAATTGTCAATATTATTCGAAATGCAGTATTTAAAGATTATCATTTACTCCCGAACCGTGGTGCTGATATAGTTCACATTTTCAAAAATAATAACGCGAAGAATATTTCAGGGTTGCAAATCGTTTGGTTTATCCTGTTTTTTTGCCACAGAATATTAAAATACTATAAAAAAATAGGTATGTTCCTATTTCTGTGAAATTTGTTAAATTAGATTTTATGAAATAATCTTAATTTAAAGCCTTTTTAATGCATTTTAGATTTTAAATTCTCAACATTTTCGTCGGTAGTCGCCAATTTAGAGCCTCGTTTGTTTGCCACTCCATACCACAGTCGATATTAATATCCGCCCTGTTTTTTTTCTGGCTGAAGAGTGGATCTTTCACTATACACCTATAATAACATAGAAATGTACATTGGCTTTTGATTTTCAACGTTAGAATTCAACATTTTCTAAAATAATTATTATGCGCCGGGTAGTGCGTACAATCGAGATATGTATACTATACTTACTGTATCGATGTGAAAGTAATTACATCTAAATCGATTGTGTCTGCAGGAAATCACCATTTTATCACGTTGTGGATCACTAACCAGACAGAAGGAGCATAATACCGATTGAGATCATTTGTTGAACCTAACTAAGCATACATGCATTCTTATTTAAAGCCGGCTAATAGTAATATCTACCTATAATATATTTTTATTAGATTTCGGCCTGTACATATAACCTTTTGTATTTATAGCTGGAGGAGTGTTTGAGGTAAGCATAAAATCGTTGTAAGAATGCTATTATAGTTAGAGGGATAAGTTTGTTTAGGATTTAATTATTGGAGACTTATATTATTCTGCTCCATATATATAAACAGTCAATAACATGTACTAGATTATGTCCCATATCAATGGAAGGAATGCTTCGATCGATTTGACGAAAACATATGTACCACTGTAATATCTGTTTCTTAGGACCTCAGAATCATCCAATGGAGTAATTGTATTGTTCATTTCTCGTTGCCTGGTTATAGACGCCTATCGCACCAGCCACAAGTACCACAACCTTAAGGATGCCAATGCCGCCGACTTCCGGGACCAGCATGCAAAGGATCACTTGCACGTGGAGAAGTATCGGGCCCAGCGCAACCTCTACATGACCGTGTTCAGCCTGTTCCTTTGGCTGTAAGTCGGAACTATACTATACTGCGAACGGTTCCCATGGAACCTAATACATAATTTTATCCTGGGGGGGGGGTCAAATTGATCCACCAGCATTTTTAATCTATGAAGAAAAAGATAAATAGTCTCTATATATTATGTAGTACCTTATGGTGTCGTTTTTTAAGGCTAATTATATAAATTCTTTTCTAGTCAGACAATCGGTTAGCTGTCAATTATATTGCATTAGTTAAAGAGCGAATTAAAGTGGAAAACACTACAGTTTTTAGCCTATATATATATACTCATTAATAACATCGGTGAAAATTATTTATAAATATTGTTTGAAACGTTTTTAGAATAAAAAAGGCTAATTTTAAGTAATGTATTACGTCATCAAGTAATACATATTCTTGAACAAAATACAACAATTTGAGTCGAAAGTGGATTAAGATTAGAATTAGTCCCGTTCCTCCCCCGCTTTGATAATGTTTCTAAGGATAAAAACCAAAGTGTATGGCTATAATTCGACAACAGCTATTATTAGGTCTGTTTTTGATATTTATGATGCTCGCAACTAACAAACCTGATGGTAGTTTGATGTCGAATTTCTGCAAATTGATACCAGTTGATAACAATATTTAGTGCATAATATTATTTTTATATTATAATACTTTATTGCGTGATTTAAGTTAATATGCATTCAGTTGGTAAATACACCACGAATTGTATCTTTTTAATATGAATACCTTCAACGTATTTGTACACACACACACATACCTATATGAAATAAACTTTTCTATTGTATCTTATAATTTTTTTTGTACACACATGTAGGATACTACAAACAACTATTTTTTTAAATATTGTAATGAAATATCGAAATATTCAGTAAAAGATCATGTAACACAATAATACAGTGTGCATATTATAATATGAGATTTTTAAAATTTAATTTCCATTATATTTCACAAATATGCAAATGTGTTTACAGTTATGTAGTTAATAATTGATCGATTTTGTCCCTTTTTTTAATGAAATTGGAAAAGTAATTTGTATGCATGATATATTTAAACTAGACTATATCTTGTTAACGATAAATACTAAAATCACGATTACAACCTGACATAAGCTCACACTATGCTGTTTTTTCCACTATGTTTATATATTCTTAGTATCGAATGATCGTAGAACTTAGAAACATGGATAAAATCTGAATGAAACATGCCACTGTCGTGGTTGCAACGGTGTTTATCATTAATTCCACCCATTCAAAATAACTATGTAAAACAGACTTAGCCTTTTCTTGACCTAGAATTATTTCTTGTTGAAAACCAAAAACAATCTTACTGAAAAGCTGTGTTTAATTGTTGTGAAGAGATGTACTCATCTTATAATATTCCATATATATCGATATTTTTCATAGATAACAACATAATTGTAGAACACGCAAAAAACACTATATCTAATGTATTTGTTTATATTCCGTTAAAATAGTGTCGGTTGAACAAACGTATCACGCTCGTAAGCTCTTCAGCAGCTCCTGTAGGTATTTCAACAAATTCCCTAATAATGTAATCAATGGATGCAGTGGTACACTACACGTCACAACTCTTGCCTTTCCTGCCTTAATCTGTATTCAATCGCATTGTTGGTACTCTTACTTCGTCTATATAGGCCTACCTGTGTTGTATAATATCTCGTGCGTGTATCAGTCTTTCATTGTTAAATTTATTATAATCAGTGCAATCTGCAACAGTTGAATTTGTAAATGGTATTATTATGCTCCAGTTTATACCTTTATTTATTTAGTCGTTGAAGAAGGTTACCGGAAAGTTCGAGGTAGAAAAACTTTTTTTCTGTAAAAGTTTTATTTTTTTAAATAATTAGAATAATCTTTATACCGAGAATTACCAAAGTTCTGAAAAGATAAACCCTTCACTTGTATATTAGTGATAAATTCCACTATCTAGTTTTCACAACAACTTCATATTAAACTAAAGTGTTCCCAACCAAAATCGGCAATACCTAAATTAATGAACTACTATGTGACAAATACAGATTTTTAACTTAACGCATAAAAAATGAAAAAGCGTTATTTATTTATCAGTTCAGCTTTTGCAATAGAAATGTTGGTATATTTCAATTGCCAGATTGTAGATTCTTACTTATTATTATTTCTGACATAACAACTTGAATAGAATTGCCGCGATATTTGATAGTAGTATAACTTTATCGCCAGATCTATACTTGTAAACATAATCGGTGCTCATCTTTCCTATATAATAGTAACATATGTCTTCGACTTCTTGGGTTCAATTAGTTTTAAGGAATTCATTGTAAGCATATTATATTCGAAACGACTATAGTTATAAATAGATGTAGCGGCGATCATAGAGAAGCTGGCCGTAAATTAAATATTTTTCCAAATTGCGTAAAACGTTCTAATAAACAAAAATTAATTCGAAAAACACTCTCTCCCACTCTCTCTCTCTCCTATTCTCTCTCACACTATCTCCTCTCTCTCTGTGTTTAGGATTCTGGTCCGCCTTGTAAACCTAATCAGCTCGCAAGCCCAACAAATCGCCAGCAATGAGGCGGTGCTTCGTCAGGCGAAGAGTGCCTCACAGACCGCCCAGCAGCTTTTGTCTGACGATCAGAAGAAAAGGACTGTATGCAGGAGGGGCTATCTTAATTTGTCGAAATTATAAATTACCCATTGCTACCTACACATGCGTATAATATTAATTATTCAGGGTTCCGCAAACTGGCTTTTTCCGATGTGGCTGATTGGGAAGTTGTTTGGTGATCGATTGACTTACATAGAAATTTATTATAAAAGTGAAACACATTTTAGAAGTATAGTTGGCTTATTTGAGTTTGCCGATCATTGATAAAGTGCTTTTTATATGACCTTTGAGACTACGAAATTTGCGGGACACCGATATAATGATAAGAATAAAACATTTTGTTATTTTTGTGTATTTTAGTGTATTTTGGTCAACAATAGGCCTTTATTAATTCCATATAAATGTATAATTATTATGAAGATCAGGTCAAATTACATTTAGTAGTAGCAACGTAAAAAAGAGCATACTACATAATATAATCAAATTTTAAAAGTTGAGATCATGGATTGACTAGGTGCAAAATTTGATTGGATCTATGAAACTGATAAAAATCAATTTTAAAGAATAAAATGTTTCAGCATTATGTGATATATATATACGATAGTATGGTCTAAACTTTCCAAGGTGTTGACACTTTTGTGGAATCAGACTATTGTATTTATTACAGGAAAATTTATCAGAAAGTTTGATAGAATCGTATTATCTAGCCGGTTATATATTTTTCCAGATCTATAATTTATTTATAAAAACTGCGATATGAAATTTTGATTTAAACCAAAGAATACATAATCATACCACAGATTATTACTTTAATTTTGTCATCTTTCTTAACTTAATTAAATTTCTACTTTATATTCACTAAGCTATAATTGTGACAAACTTCAATGATTGTTTAAAAACATATCATACGTGTTTCGTCTTTGTTGTAAGCTGTGCGCAATTATATTAATCGACTTTTTTCAATTACTGCTTTTGACAAAATACCATTAAGATTTCTTTATGAAGTTTACCAGTATTTCACTTTTACTCTAACATTCAAAGCTGCTATAAGCCTAGTTGAAACATACTTTCCACCTCGCTGTTTCATCCTCTATAGGCAACTTCGTCTGAAACGAGCTTCTCTTCCAGTGAGAAGGTCCGTTTATCGCAAGAGCTTGATCGGGCCTGTGAAGAACTTGCGAGTGGCAAAAAGGGTAAGATGAGCTTGTCATCATAGTTTACCAGGGTTTCTCCACAGACAGCTGTATATTTACTTTGACATTTTCGAACAAAATCCATATTCCTTGATTATAGTTTGGATTGAAATTATTTAATATATTTGTTCTCTAGTGATACAGAAAACAGTTTTCTTATGGAGTTGACATCGTTAAAGAAAAATGTGACATGTTGGACTGATCCCACAATCTAATATGTGCCGATCGAAATTATTTGAAAACTGTATATTATGACAATAATGTTGACACTAAATTTGCTACAGTTGAACATTTCATACCATAGTTGGCAATGTAAAGTTATATTACCATATTTATTAATTATAAAAATCAATTTATACTTTTGAATATCATAATGAATATCGTGATACTCATAGAAAACAGACATTTATTCATAAACTTGTAAACTTTTTTGTTGTATACTGTTTTCATTTTATTAAATAAAAAAATATTTTTATTAATTTTTCGTCATTTTAATTGATTTGCTCACTAAGATGGTCATGTTTAGACCGATGCTTGTTCCTCAAAGTTCATAAAATTTCTCAAATATCTCCAAAAATATGTCCTTAAATTTCCCCAAAAAAGCTAAAATTACATTGAAATAATATGTTTTTGTATTTTTCTTTTTTAAATCATATTCACTCATTCATACACTTATTGTGTTTAATATTTACATTTTAGATTTTTTAATATTTTTTGTTGGTTGTTTGTATCCGTTTTTCGAAAATACCAATTACATTTGAATATTGGTTTTTGCTTCTACAAACTTTCGTTGTTCACTAGTTATCATGTTGGCTTTGAACAGCACACAGTTACATCTTTCATAATTTCTTCTGGGTTTCGCCACTTTCATGTTGTGACAAATTTTGACAAGTGCTTCATAGTATTGTCACGCATGACGATACTAAAAGGAATCAATGTTATTTGTCCAGGTCCACCATATGAGGATGCCATTATCAGTGTTGGTGGACGACACCTTTTGTCTATTCAAATTACTAACGTATTATTTAATGCTTTCATTCAATGAGTCATCCCATGATAAGAATAACGAGGCTGCAGTTCTTGAAAATGAGTTATATAATATGGCGCCGTCTGTAGCAGCTAGGCAATAGAGTTTTCCTTGAAAAACATATCCCTTGAGATATTATAGGGAGCCAATGAAGGTCACGACCAACCTGAGAAGTTGCGGGAAAACAATTCCAACGCGACGGCAATTCTTTATTCTCTGAAGACGATTGATTCTCTGGAAGATGTACAGCCGTGAAAAATTATGTTACATTGGTCCGGTTTTGTTGACAATAAAAATGTCAAAACAATAGTAATAAAGAAATACTAACAATGAAATATATGTTTTTAAACAATAATTTGTTCCTTTCAGTATAATTTCCTATTTTAAAGACATTATTGTAGTTCAACAAATCATAAAGATGAATGATACAGTTCTCTACATCATTAGAGCTGTAATCGTCATCGAAGAGATATCGGCATAACCAAGATGCTTAATACCATGAGATTAAGTCAGACATATGTGATGTAATTAAGTCAGATGTAAGAGAGAGAGAGAGATAAAGAACAAAGTAGAGGTCCCAAAACAGAACCCCGGAGCAGCATCATCGACACAAGCTGCTTGAATGCGATTACTGAGAAAATAATTGAATCATGCCAACACTTGACTGTGAATAACCGAGACATGTTTTGAGGCTCTCGAGGGGTATACAATAGTCGACAGTGTCGAAAGCTGCACTCAGATCACTAATAACGGTTTTTATTTAAATTTTGAGATGAAGCAAGATTGTCGTGCAACTTTGTAATAGTCGTCTCTGTGGAATAATGAAGTCTGCACTTTGACGAAAAAAATTGGGGGGATATATTATGGGTCTCTTCCACAATGCTGGCATCAATAGTTGTCGGCAGCAAAAGATTTGTTTTAACTGTACCTGCGTGTTCGATTGTACATGTCGGTGATACGATGAACATTTTATTCTCTGTGTTACTACTGTGTCTGCAAGGAATCATTAGTCTACTATTTGAATATCCTCAATATCTTTGATCGCTAATACTGAATTAATGGTTGCTTTTGTATCATTTTTCAGTTAGGTAACATAATATTAAGCACACAGATTATGTACATAATTTATATATAATATGTAGTATTTTGTTTTGTGTAAGTTTCTACATTTTAGTTTCAGATTAAAATTGCATATCAATTTATACGTATAATATAATATTATCTCATCTCATTGTAACCTGCTTTATAAATTTTATTTTTTATACATTAACCCTTCGTACGTGGACATACTTTGTAGGGTTTGCTACGTGGAGGGGGGGGTATTTTACCCCCC
>JAUZND010004989.1:0-11417 GCA_034780555.1 Coelogynopora nodosa
TGGAACGCATCAGTTTCGTTTTCTTAATATTGAGGAGTAGACCGTATTCCTTTCCTGTCTCGTTGATTAGGTTGATCAATTCTTGCATGTCGAGGGCGCTGGTTGTGAGCAGTGCAGTTTCATCCGCATATCTTAAATCGGTGATTCTTTGGCCACCTATGATGAAACCGGCGTTGAATCTTTATTTTGCGATTCTCATAACATGTTCGGTGTAGAGGTTGAAGAGGTTGGGAGAGTTTGTGCAGCCTTCGTAGACGCCTCTGCCAGGGGAGAACCAGTCGCTTTCTCTACAATTTAGTCTGACACGGCATTCTTGTTGGTCGTACAGTTGGCTGATGAGGTGGACATTATGTGGTGGGAATCCCATGTTTTCTATGATGCGCCATAATTTTTTGTGGTTTACTAGATCGAAAGCTTTGCTGTAGTCTATGAAAAGTTCGAAATGTTCAATAGACCGATTGCGAGCGTTCTCTTTGATTAGTGTGGCGTTGCATACTTGATCGCGGGTTCCCTTCCCTCGTCTGAAACCTCGTTGCGTCACCTTTTTTGGGGTTGACAACGTAGTCGGACCTGGTCCAATCTTTAGGCCACGTGCATGAGTTCCACATACTGGTAATGACTTTATGAAGAGTAATGCCTGCTTTGCCTCCAAGTTTTAGAAGTTCTGCAGGAATGCCATCCGGGCCTTCTCTTCAAGTGGAAGGGGTGTGCGGTTTGGTTCGTGATAGAGGTTTTCACAGTATTCTTTCCAGCGGGTCAAGACTTCGTTGTCATTCGAGAAGGACATGTTTCATTTTTGACCATATTTCTTCGGTGTCAAGGTTGTCAGCCTGTTCCAAGATTTCATGGTAGCAGTTGTTTACCTTGAGGTTACAAGTTTCGAATGTCTCGGTGTTTTGGAGTAAGTTCATGTCGGGACGCTTCATTACTGTGTGTTTTGCTTGGGTTTTGAGGCGAAAGTAGATGCTCGCGACTAGAAGCTGGTGGTCAGTGTTGCAGTCAGCGCTAGGGTAGGTTTTGCAGCAATTAATGTCAGATTTCCAGCGTTGTTGACAGATAATGTAGTCGATTTGGTTGCGAATTGACTCATCGGGGAGGTCCAAGTGTACAGTCGTCTTTTAGGTTGTTGGAAGAGGGTGTTCTGGATTGAGAATACGTTTCTTTTGCAGAAGTCACGTAGTAGGAGGCCTCTTTCATTGATGTTCCCTAGTCCAAATTCCCCTCATACTAAATTGTGTATTTTGTATCCAATTTTGGCATTCATGTCCCCGCAGATCATGATTTTGTCTTGCTTTGGGCGGTTACTTATGACAGTTTGGAGCTGGTTGTAAAAGTTGTTTATCACGTCTTCTTTGCAATTGGAAGTTGGGGCATAAACGGAGATAATGGAAATGTTTTTGGGATTAGCGCGGAGTCTCATGCTGAGTAGTCTGTCGTTGATGACGTTGTGGGAGATTATGGCTTTGGATATTTGTTTGCGAATGTAAATCGCGACGCCATTCTGGTGTTTGTGTTCATTTCCTGAGAAAATGATCGTGTTGCCATTGTTGGTGATGAGTTCTCCGTGTCCTTTTAAATGACATTCACTGATAGTACAGATTGCGATGTTGAGTCGCATGAGTTCGATTTCCGTTTGTTCCACACTACCTGGCGATTTCCAAGAGCGAACGTTCCAGGTTCCAATTCGGAGTTTACTTTAAGCCTCCGTATTTTCTTTTCAGCATCGACGTCAGAGCGCATCCTTCTATTCAGATTTGGGATGCGTTCATCATAGGTTATCATGTATGTAAATAAATAATATGATAAAATATGTATTGCTTTGTATTATACTTAACTAATGTATGGGCATTGTTTAAAAAAGGTTTAATTCAATTTTAATGGTTAATGATAACATTCCATTATATTATTAAAATATATATATATATAAAATTAGAAAGAACTATAAATTGTCAAAGAGACTGCTAAATAAAGTAACAACATTTTATAATGTTTTAATTTATTTTATTGCTTAACCTGCTTTCCACAACTTATCATTACGAAAGTTTTATTGAAATTTATTCTGCGCAGTATCCATGATTATCGACAAACAGTAAGGGGAAGCGATCAATTTAATTTTTAAACTGTGTGTATGAAGCGTTGCGGTGGAGAGGGATCTGTGACTTGAGAGATTTTTAGGATATTACAAAATCTGGTGAGGATCAATGTTATGACAGCATTGTCAAAATCTGACAGGCGTAAAAGAATTGTTTATTTTTATATTATTGTTTTCTTTTAAAGTTTTATAGAGTTTTATTACAATTGATACGTATAATACATAACGTATACTACATCGTTCGTGAGAATATTAAAAGATGTGTCTATGATGTCGTTTTAGTTTATTTTTATTTGTTAATAGTGTTATAGTTTTATAAATAAGTTGTATAAAATATAAGTTTTATTTGAAATGATTTTTCAAAACCAATCTCCATTGTAGTAAATTTTTAATACAAATGTTTATTAAATGTTAAAAATTATGTTACTTTTAATTTATCAGGTGAAATATTATGTTGAAAATATGATAACAAAAGAGGTGATACTTTTTTACTAGATATAAAATTAAAAAAATGTAATGAACAAGATTATATGTATATATACAAACATCACTCTGATGTCTCTGAATATTACACTATTCTGGCATTTGTACAATTTTGCACCAATATAATAAAAATATATTATTAATACTAATTTCAATAACATAATATCTTTATTGTATCGCATAATGATATAATTCCACATCATATGTTCACACTGACGCATCCTGTAATCTTTATGTAATATATAATTGCATTCGTAGTTATTACAAATTAATATATACTCTGTTTCAGATAATTATATATATATATATAATGTTTGGGTAGATTTTTAGAATACTATATTTCTGATCATATTTATTTATATATAATATGTTTGGATAGTTTTTGCAAAAAAATGTTGTGAAATTTCTTAATATGGTCAATTAAAAAAAATTCTAACGTTCGCAAGCTTATATTTTTTTTGGAAAGCTTGTGATATCAGGAACCAGGGAACCAATACCAATTTAATTTTTGAAAATAGTCGAAGGTGAAAATCTATTATTCCCAATATCTTTTGATGTAAGTGACTATATTACTGATTTTGTAGACTATAATACCTGTACGTTTTAGGGGGGTAAGGAATGTATTGGCGCTACTTAAAATACAGTTAATTAAGCGGCTATATTGGATTTCAAAACGGCCGCTGTTAAAAAATGTTTGTAAATATTTTATGTATAGAAATCGCAATTATATTAATAAAAAATTGTTTACTATGTAAACCATGTATATTAAAAATAACTCAGGTTACAATTGAATAGGCATCTTTTATACGTTTATTAGAATATATGTATTAGAATAATATTATAATAGATTATTGTTTATATTATTATAATATTATATATTATTACGATATATTAAGGTACAGCTTTATAATTCCTTATTTTATGATCTACTAAAGATGCACATAAAATCAACATTATTTTTATTTAATTAATTAATTAAATAATTAATTATTTATTAAATATATATTTATATTTGCTACTTATTCCATATACTACAATTAATATATTAGGACTGTTATATTGTGATATTTTAATTGAGATAAGTATTGAGAGTAAAATACAATGTTATAACTTTTTACAGTTGTATTATACAATTATTTATAGATACAAATATTTATAATTCTATTTTATTTCAAATTCATCTATTGATTTATGGATGAAAGTCATTGTTTATGGATTACCAACAACATTACAAAATCTTGAAATGCAGAGGCAATTTTTGAGGTTACATATATTCATACATGGTAACTTATTAATTTGTATTAAAGTTTTTCTTCAAGGAGTACTCATACTTAAATACATTTACTAGGAGAAAATTTATTATTTTGGCATAAAAGCCAAAATTGTTAAAAAAAATCCAAATACAAAGCTTTAACAAGAAGGTTTTCAGAGAAAATGTTATACAAAATAACAAAGATTCTCCTAAGCTGGTTATTGTTACTATTCTCATCAGGAAGAGGACACACTGGTGATCAACTAGGCAGCACCATTAACCGGTCAATGTCCACAGCTTATTTATTCTCTCCTGATACGGATATGAATGTGTAAGTATACAGCCAATCTGGAGTAGTCTTGGTGTTGAAATGGCAAAGGTCTTGCCGGTTTTCCATATATTCTCAGAGGCAGATACATCTGGGAGGTACTCTCGAATGGGCAAAGACCTGTCTTAAAGTTTAGGCCACAGCACAGAGTCACGATATACAGTGTCTGCAAATGCTTAGATATCAGAACAGATATTCAAGTTAAGAATTTTGTTTGTGACGTATACTCGCTAAAACGAATTCACACTCGCAACATCCCTGAGCTTCTGTTTGTAAGCACATGACTGAAAGTGACGAACTACCATAAGGCTTAAGGCTTTATAAGCATAAGGCTTTCAATGAGCATGCCTATATAAGTCTATATCCAATCTAGGTTGTTGTGTAAAGTTAATATCGCATAACAAGTGTTATTGGATCAACAACAACATGAATAATTAATTTAAGACAGATATTTTAAAGATATATATTGACCAACGTTCCACTCGCACATAACACAATCATAGAGATGATAAGGGGACTGTTCATCAACAAGTACGATTTTTTATACGGATATATTGGTCATTAATCTATATCTATTAGGTACTGGTATTATAGTATTTGTTATTGATATCAAATCTGTAAAACATTATACAGACTTATTCAATTATTACGATAGTTTTTTAAATAAATTCTTTACGTGAAGAAAAAATCGATGAAAATAATTGTAACCTCTATAAAATAAATATATAACAAAACATATTTTTAAAGGTGGCCATTTTGAATTCCAAAACGTTTGCTTAATTCGCTATATTTTAAGTAGTAGCAAGTCATTCTTTATGTCCAAAAAATGTAGGTTGAGGCGTCAAGATCATTTCTTTGATCACCTACAGAATGAGATATTGCGAAAAATGAATTTTCGATGTCAACCATTTTGAAAATCATATATGGTCGCAATATGGGCAAGTTTGGCCAAGTTTTCCAAAAAATGTGTAGGTCTGCATATCTTCACGAAACTTGAACAAAATTGAATAGTGAACAGGGGCGTATGCAGGATTTTCAAAGGGGGTTTTTCCAGTAGTGTAGGGGCGCGAAAATAAAAGTATATATTTTTCAAAGTTGAACTAAAAAATTATGTATTATTTGACCATACCTATATATTATAGAGTTAAATGTTATAATAATACTTGTAAATGTGGAAAATATAAATACGATCGCTACCATTTTTTATTTTTATCTAGTCTTCATTTTTTAGAGGGGCGTACTAATCACCTAGGGGGGTTTCCGGAAGGGCTGGAAAAAACCCCTAAATACGCCCCTGGTGAATCTGACTAATACAAAATTAAAAACATTATTCTTAAAATTCTTACAATTCTTATGTTTTTTGTAAACAATTTAACTAAATATTGACTTTTTTATAAATTTAAAATGCTCCTAAAAAATAATTTACGCCTAATCTGCTACCATTAAATAGAAATATTACGTTTAATTTAGTAAATTTTGCGTATATCTCTCAAATTATCCTTAAACAATTTGCACAATTGAAAATAAATAAAAGGTTGTATTTTAGTTACATAAGGTAATGTATATATACTCTATATTTATATAAATGATGCATCACTCGCTATAATTGTTTTTCATTGAAAGTTATTTTTAAAATATATAATATTTTATCAATAAAGCAATAATTCAGGTAACCGCTATATATCTTACTCAATATAGACATGCTACAATTCCTGCAACTGTTCATCAGATTCATCAACACTGCTCCATCTCACGTCTGATCTTCTGGCTCCTCTTTCGACGCGCTCCCCACCGTTCTCTAGCGTGGACAAGACCAACCAGCTATCCGATGACAACTTCTTTCTCTTTGTGATCATGTGAACAATGAGATAAGGAAACCCGAAGCACAGCAGCAGCGCAAACGCAGCACCAATCCCCGTTAACAAAGGTGTATTATCCTCATCTGACGAGCACTGAGACGGCTGAAACTGGATAATCGGTTGATTGAGAAATTTATTTGGGTAAGCACATCGAATCGGTGGTCGAGAGTATATCCCTGAGACAGTCACATTGGTTGCTTGTGACCAGGAGAGAAAGTTGGGAAGGCTATGACAGTCACAAATAAGGGGATTACCGACAACGTTCAGTTGTTTGAGTTTGTCAAGCTGTTGAAATGCGCCAGGATCAATGTGATGGATGTTACTATCGGCAATACTGACTTCCTCCAAGTTATCCAGGCCAGAAAAGGCTTCAGCTTCTATTGAAACTATTTTATTGTAACCAATATCGAGATGGGTCAAGGTTCTAGGGAGCAAATCACTAGATATTGGCAATTGGTGAATTGAGCAGTTCCACAAATTTAGTTTAATCAGTTTAGGGAAATTAACGAAAAATTCCCAATGGTTATTTTTGAGATATGGGTAAATTTCAAAGGACCTGAGGCGAATTTCTCTCAGAGAAAACAGACGTGCAAATACATCTCGCCATAAATTAAGCACTCGAGCACGCATGGGATTGTCACTGACGTCGAGTAATTCAAGACGTTTTGTGGTTAAAAATGCGTCTGAATGAATATTGGAAATTCCATTTTTGTTGAGATACAGTTCCCTGAGTTGTGGAGCATCATAGTCAAACAAAACGTGCAAATTATTATGGGACAAATCTATTACTTCCAGGTTAGCTGCACCAATTTTATATTCGGATAACTGAGTTATGTTGTTTGAGCTTATATTTAAAAATTTAAGTTTTGGTGTTACGGACGTCATATTTGACCAAAGACCTTCGATACGATTGTGACTAGCGTAAAAGTGGGTTAAATTTGGCGACCTGTCTAAAATATCCTTTACAAAGCGTTGGTACAAATTATTTCCTGAAATGTCTAAAATTTTGAGTTGGCTAAATATTTCACCCCGAATATTAATTTTTTTAATATCATTCCATGCTATTTTTAATGTTGATAGTTGCTTTAATCCTCTAAATTGGTTACTTGTCATTACTGATAAGTGATTATGCGACAAATCTATTTTTTGCAGTGTCAAAGGAAAGAATTGGGGACTAATGAAAAATATTTTATTATGATTAAGATTTAATCTTAATAATTTCACATTTTCTCTTAAATTGGGATTTGTATTAAACATGTTATGATGGAGCGATAATTCTCTTAGATTATCGAGAGGTGTAAGAGAATGCGCTTCTATGTGAGAAAGATAATTCCATGATAAATCCAAAGTATAGGCAATTGGAAGAAATACATCATGAAACAGAAATTGAGGCAAATATAGCAATTGAAGGTGACACAATCGAAGACTATTTAACTTAGAATGCTTTAGTGATCTTAGGAAAGCTTTTAGCTCTATGAAATGAATTTTAGGATTACTTGATAAATCCAAATATTTATAATTTAATCGAAAAATACCAAGCTTTTGCGCTGAATCGTGATGGAGATCATTCCTTGACAAATCTAGACTTAATCGTAAATCGTGTAGATTACCACCAAGTGGTGCTATGGAAGGTAGATGAAGAGGGGCGACAAGAAACGACAAAGAATTTCCTGCAACATTAAAGCGTTTTAAATTGGACAGTCGAATGATGATAATTAACGGCAGAACTTTCAGTCGATTATCACTGAGATCAAGATCTTCTAGCCGCGTATTAAAGTTCCACTCCTCACCAGTGATCTTTTCAACCAAGTTATTGGACAAATCAAGGCGCTTAAGTTCAGCAAGACCGGCAAACATCGAGGTGGTCAGGTTGAGGATTGAATTAGCACGGAAACTTAGCACGCGAAGGCGAGGGATGTGGAACCGATGTGGCAGACTGAAAATGTTGTTGAAGTCAAGATGTAGGGTATGTGTGTATTGTGACACACTCTGAGGGATGGAAGAAAGTCCCTTATAGCTGCATTCAACTTGTAGGCGTTTTATATCACCAGAGCATAGACACCGAGATGGACAGGATTCGAACAGACAGCCGCTGTATGCAGCATGTAGGAGAACAATTATGATTGTCCAAATCCTCGTCATTGTTTCTGTTTAATCAGTAGTTGAAATAAAAAAATTACGTCAGGATAAATAGCGATTAAAATAGAGAAATATATTTAGCGAATTCTTATTGGACAGTTTCTTTACAAATCAACCATAGTCATTTTACTTTCTATTGGGTTTGACATATTTTGGCTTAATTTTAATTTCATGGTAAAATAATAAACATATTTAAATAATATGTTAATTAATACTATTAAAATATAATAAATTATATGTCGTTTGAGTTTCATTTAGTTATCAAACTGATAGTAAACTTAAATATATATTTTTATAATTAATATATAAAAATATATATAAATATAATATATGTAAAAATTGTAAAAGGAATTTCCTAATAGTATTTAAAAAATATATATATCGTGATTTGAAAAGATACATTTATTTAATTCTGTATAATAAGAAAGATATGTCAATCCAATTTCTGAAATCTAAATAAGCAAGCATATATACCTCCGCTAAATTTAGTTTGTCTTATGTACGTCAATTTGGTGTTTAGTTTAATAGGAATAAGGGGTTCATTTTATAATAAGTTGTAGCTTTAAAAATATTTCATAATATCATACTACATGTATAAAACAAAATATATGCAATGTGCATTAATTTTGTTTAAAAAGGGAATTTAACACAATAAGTATTTTTGAAAAACAAGATTTTTAGATGGCCACTATAAACTGTATGAATAAATAGATTTTGAATAATAAGTGGATTAAATTATTTAATTTACTAATGAAAAATATAGGATGTGGAAGTGAGATATTTTAAATGTAAATTGGAACAGCCCTGCTCTAAGTCGATGCCAATATTATCAAGGTTTTTATTCGGCTATAACTTTCAATCAAATTAAATGAAATATTTTTCACCAAAAATAATGTGTAAATTATGTTTAAGGGAAAGGTAACAATGCAACATTATTTATAACATTATAATATAACATGTTAATAAGATTAATAGTAAATGTACGAAATTTCGTTTAGACTTATATATAGACTATTTAATACTAAGCTACAGTCGTAGCCAACATTTTAGAATAATATACAAAAAATATATACAATGTATATTGACTTTTCTACTTAAATAGTAATTGTAGTATATTATTTTTATAGATAATAATAAAATATTATTTGAAATATTTGCAATTGCATGCGTTTTGTTTATGTTAATGTACATTTGCTAAATTTTTGGCCCAAATATCAAATTTCAAGTATGGGAAAAACTAAGGACTTATCTACTGAAAAAGGGCGCAAATTTCGATATTGAAGGAACAAGGACTTACCACAACTAATATTGCAGCACGTGTTCGTGTGAGCCAAAGTTGTGTGGTAAAAACTTTGCAGCGGATTAATGTTATTGGGAATTATCGTAGTAAACCTAGGTCTGGAAGACCTACCATACCATCCCCAGGTCAAATTCATTGATACTCAAGGATTAATATATTTGCATCTGCAGCTTAGATTTCAAGCGAAGTTTTTCCTGTTGATATCCCTGATCGTGTTACACCAAGTCTGAGAACAATTCAACGCCATTTGTATAATACTTTTGGCCTCCGGAGCAGAAAAACTGCCCGACAGCCACGTCTATCCCTAAAAAAACATTCGTGGCAGGATCATATTCTGCAAAAAGTACAAACACTGGACAGCTCTGTACAGTGGAAACAAATATTGTTCAGTGACGAATCTGCCATAGAACAATTCGGCCAACGTTCAGGCTGTGTTAGGCGTCCCATTTTGACACGTTATCAACCAAAATATATACTGCTGATGGTTAAGCACTGCCCAAAAGTGATGACTTGGAGTGCCATTAGTGCCAATATGAGGGGTGAACTATGGTTTATGCCACCCAACACTAACATAAATGGCAAAGTGTACCTTGAAATACTGCAGGATAAGCTGACGCAGTTCATGAACATCACCAACACGGATATATATCAACACAATGGAGTACCCTGCCACAAAGCCAAGCTAGTATCAACATGGTTGCGTGATGAGGGGGTTGAGGTACTGAGGCCCTGGCCTGGTAATTCTCCGGACCTCAATCCCATCGAAAATTGAAGCCGATTGAAGGATCGGATGCACTTTACACTCATCTCGAGTTGAAGCCAATAGGAGAGATATCGTAGAGTCAATCAGTGGAGTAGCAGCCTCGAAAAAATCAATTGGTTGCATATCGTCGACATCAGGAATAATACGAATGTATTGAATGTTCCCGTGTAGACTACGTTGTGGTACTCTTCTGCAAATACAATTACACACTTCCTCAGGAATAATAAGTAGTCCATCGGAATAACATATGTTTCTGTGTATTTTCAGCATTTCGATAGAATTAAAATATGAACTGCATTGTCCACATTTAAACATGTTAATATGTTTTGGTGAAGCGGTTTCTATTTGACGAGACGAGCATGGAATTTGTTCATCGTTGACGATATTACTTTTATGAGCTGGTGTCTCCAAGTCTTCAAAAACCAATTCAGTAAATGTATTTGTCGTCTCGGTCACAGTTGATTGAGGACATCTGGTCCCGATTCTGTGTTGCTTGTGTTGAGAGGCTGAATAATAAAATCATTGTTTAATACTGTATTAAATGGTTTGGATAACAGCCATGCTAAAAATTTAGACTCGGAATTTATTTGATCAGCCCACAATTGATCAATCTCATCTGGCTCTGATATTACAATGGATGTGTCGTGTATAGTTTGGGCTGTATTAATACTTAGTTGAGTTAAAATTCAACATGTTTTGCTCAAACTAAATAACAGTAGTATCTGTATAATGAAGCGTGGACGGTATGAATAGAATAGGCGGGGATGTTGGTACAGTTGCTGGTAGCGTTGGTACTGTTGGAATATCATGCCAGACTGCACCATGATAGCATTTTATCTTCCTGATGAATTCTTCCTTGCTCATTTCTTCTTTCTCCACTTCTGTTATATCATTATTTTCATCCTCCTCTTGACTGTCTTCCTCATTGCTTGAAATATCGAAATATTTCCGAATAAAGAATTCATCATTAAATAAATAAATAAATAACGAATTTTAGATCAGTCACGAATTGACTTAATCTTAGTAGTAGTAGTAGTAGTAGTAGTAGTAGTAGTAAATAAAGTAGTGGCAAGGTAGTACATTTATAATTATAAAGTTATGCGCATAAATACGACCGTTCATAGCAAGAGCTTTGAGCGGAATGAATTTAAGATCAAAAGCTTCTCTATTTATACATTTTCAGATAATGAGTGAAGGGGGG
>JAUZND010004990.1:0-11417 GCA_034780555.1 Coelogynopora nodosa
GGATGCGGCGCAGTTTATCGCCCGAGCCGAAAGGCTCCTCATTTAACTATGAGCGGGAGCAACAACAACAACAACAATGAGCCATATGCTAAGTTGAAAATCTGTACAATGTTAAGAAGGTGAAGGCAGAAAGAGCTAATGCTTAAATATCAATAAAACGGGCATCGTAGTGGGGGCTGATAAGTCGGTAAACGATAGTATAAAAAGAGAGACAGGGTGTGTCATCAAAGTAGAAGAGCATCTATTTGATATTGTAGTAGCTGTCATGCTGAACTTGTGGCAATTAGAAGAGCTCTTAAGAAAATTTGTCAAACTGGAGTGAGGAGCAAAATGAAGACTAAACCCAGACGCGTGCCCAAGGGGTGTTGCCCTAATATCGTTATATTGCCCTGTATATTGCCCTATAGTTGCCCAGGCAAGACTCCTTTTAATTTTTTTCTATTTTGCTTAAATACTTCATATTTGCCATTTGTTTATAGAAGGTGTTGGGGGAAGGGAAGTTATACCAAAATCACTACTCAAAACGCAAATGCTTTGTATTTATCCAACAACATACTAAATGAATTGATATCCGTCATTGGACAACAACTATAACAAGAAAAATTTACGTCTGAAATTACAAGTGTAGTATTTTTTCTGTGATCGCTGATGAGGCAGCAGATGTGTCCAATCATGAGCAACTAGGTTTTGTTGTACGATACGTGGATTCTGATGACGCCATTCAGGAAGTATGTATGGACTTTATTGAATGCGACACATGATTAACTGAACGAGCAATCGCCGAGAAGTTACTCCAAGCCATCACTAAACCAGGCCTTGATGTAGATATAGAACATCTCCGCGGACAATCATAAGATGGAGCAGGAAACATGTCGGGAGAGTTACAATGTGCATCCTCAATCATAAATGAGATTCAACTAAAGGCGATATATATTCATTATAATGCGCACCTCATAAATGTATGCATCATTCAACCTAGCAAAGTCGTTCATGTTTCAAACATGATGAGGTTATTAGTGAGGTTAGTAAGTTTTTAAAAAAACTCCCCAAAACGGCAGAGTCGTTTTGAAAAATCTCTTAAACAATCAGATGACAATCATAAGACAAAATAACTTGATGTATGCAGGACACGATGGATTCAAATATATGATTCAATGTAAGTATTCCTCGATATGTTGTCATTGGTAATTGAAACGTTGGAGGATATGAGTTCATCAGTCGACTGGAAGAGAGAAAAAATTAGTGCAGCTCGAAGGTTGTATTTGTCTGTTAGACAATTTAAGTTTGTGTTTCTTTAATCACAACGAGAAAAGTTTGCAAAAACTGTAATCCAGAACAGCAGACATTATTAGTGCCTATGAACACATCACGGATTTTAAAGGGGCAGTTTCCTCACTGAGGCATATTATTGATGCATTCAACGAATATTGTTTTAATGAAGCATCAAAAACTGTCCAAATTCTTGCTTTGGATGTTGAAGCTCATATAGAAGATGCAGTAGACAGACCTTGCTACAAAAAGCTCCTTCCGAATCCATTTCAGAACATTATAAACGTAATGACACAATCCCCTTGTCAACCAGCTGAGTTAGCAGTAGAAAGATCGCTTTTCTGCCACCGAACAAAGTGCCATTCAAGGGATGCACATCGTTCCTTTGCTTGTCATCAATTTTCAAATATTCAAGTGAAAATCTTAACTGAGAAGTTGTTAAATACTCACAGCAACGACCTTCTAGAGCAGCGGTCCCTCGAAACGGAGCTCATTGTGTGGAAAAGAAAGTATCTCACATAGGAATCAAAGGTGTCCAGCTCTCTATAACTAGAACCATTGGTACTTGCTAATCAACATTTCTTCCCCAACATTCGAACACTATTGCGTCTTGTGTGCACAATACTGATCACCAGTTGCGAGAATGAGTCTAGATTTAGTGGTCTGCGCCGTCTTAAGACATGGTTGCGAAGCACAATGACCAACAAAAGACTGAATGTTCTGCCATTGATGATTGTACATTATTCGGTTAAAATAGACACCGCAAAAGTTATCGACACATTTGCAAGAAAGCATCCTAGATGGATGCAATTTGTTGATATTCTGCAAGACAAATAGTTGCCATCAGTTGTTGTTTCTAAATAGTGTGTGATTGAATGTAAATAAAACCTATAAACGCATCCTCCGGAATAATTTGTCATTTATCATTTATGAATTTCATTTAATGTAACCCAAGGTGAGTAAATTTAATTTTGATATTAGCTATGCCATATTTTCCCACTATAATGTTGTAACGTTGTAGGATACCTATTGAGAATTTATTTTCTTGCAGGTTTATTGACCTTATATTATGTTATCAAGTTTACATTTTAGTTAAATTCTATCAAGTTGTCTTGTTTCTATTATAATATATTATAAACTTTTTATTAAACATACATACAATTAATTCATCAAATTTTCAATTTTATATTTATTCTTTTATTCTTAATAATTCGATCAAGTTTGTTATTTTATAATTTCACCTGATTAGTTGTTTCATGTTGGCCTAATTGTTCTACTGTCCTTTACATATTTTATCAAAATTGTTTGTCACTTACATCTTCATATATATTTAAACAAAATTATTAATAAATAAATACTTTAAAATTATGAAAAATGAGTATACATACACATGTATTTATTTCATCATGTTTTCTTTTTAGTCAAATATAATAATGAATAATAACATACAATATATTGTACATTTTTAAACAATAAATTTGTGCAACACCCTTAATTAATTCCTGGGCACGCCCCTGAAACCATATATATTGTTATTCTCTTTAGTGTGGCCAAAGTATCTGCCAAAAGTTACCTTAATGATAGCAGTAAGATCATGCGCTAAATCAAACCGAATTACTTAAAAAAACACCAGTGAACACGGTTCTTACGAAGTGTTAGAACAAGTATTAATATATAAAAAGAGTAATTACATGAAAGTTACATATTTTCATTGTTTTGTAACCTTTGATGCAATTCCTTTTTTTTGTCAATAGTCGTGGCCTCAACTTCCTGTTTGAAATATTAAAACTTTTCTATTTAAAAAAGATAAATCGACATTCTGTATTTTCTTTTTAAATCTATCCTGATGAAGGATATTTGTATATTCGAAAACGTTGAAACTTAAAACAGTTAACATTAATATCATTATTAATTCACTACCTGCTAAAAAAAATCCATTTTATAATATTAATCTTTCAAAATTAGTACAATAATACGAATATTGTTTTTTTATTAATTTATATATACGAGTATATAAAATAGTTTATTTAATTATTTTTTTATATTGTGAAAAAGTTGAAAATGTTCCAGCAAAACATTTTCTTTGTTTAACAGAAAACTTTTTATTCAAATAATTATTTTAAATTTGAAGAAGTGAATTATTGTGCTTCTTATATAGTTATTAAATAAATAAATGATTACCATTGCTTTTCTTTCTCTTTGCGGATCAAAGCCAAAATTATTGAAACGCTGAAAAGTTAATCAATTAACAAATGAAAAGGTTATCTTATTATGATAAGTTATTATACAATAATGTATTGACTACCTCTCCTGGTTTATAGCCTCCATAACGTTTAGTCTGAAAATAAATATGGACATCGTTCAGTTACATTTAACTATATATTTATCAATTTGATATTAATAACATGTTCCAAATTAATATGCACATACAAACTAATCAAATAATGAAAATCTTGCACGTATTGTAAAAAATACCTATAATTGTATATCACATACAAAGAGTCCACACAAGAACAGAAAACTAACGCCACAATTTACCAGTACCATTTTCTCGGCATTGTTGACATTTAGAATACTATACTAACCAATGACATCTTCGATTGAAATTAATGTTTGAGCATTGACAATAATTATTGTCATTTTGTTATTATGTTTTTCCTATTTCATGATATAATTTTCATAAAATATAAAAACATAAAATATTATTTAATCTTATAGCTAAAATATCATTATTAATTTTTGTATTTATAAATTAAACTTAATTTTTTTATCAAATCAGGATAAGAGAATAATTTGCCTTATTAAATTGATAACCTAATTTAGCTAATAATTTTTGATAAACAAGTAATCGTTTAGAGATTAATGTTTAATATTTTTTAGTGTTGTATCAGTCAGTCTAGTAAGACTGGTGCTGGACGTTCTAATCCCCCTTTCCGCAGAATACAACTATTTTCTAATACTTCAATTAAACTAAGCATATATAGCTGCCAATAATCATTTTGTACAATTTTTTTAGTAAATATTTCTATACATGAACTTTATTAAATTGGTAATTATATTTATATAATTACAATTATTATCATTATAAAAAATATAGTCACCGGAACTATTTTTTCAAACATCCTTGTCGAAAAGTAGTATAAATTTATGTCATATTCAAGTTAGATTATCATTATGAATTATTAATAATGTCACTGCAAATTAATACACTTCAATAAGAATCTAAATATTAATCTCTTTTTTTCTTATTAAGTCCTTTCGAGATGCATATAATAGCACAAACAGAAACGAAAAAAACAAGGCAAAATGACACAAGTTAATTTTTTCACATCAAAAATTATTCAGTAATAAGGTCTTCACACAAAGTCACGTTTTCAATTTGTGATGTTCATATGTATGGATTGAAACTTAATTCTTGTAAATCTTGCCAAATACTGAATTTCTTACAATCTTCAAAGATGGTAGCATCCTGGATTTCGTTGCTTAAAATTCTGAATTTCTTTGTAAGATGTGGATAAATCTTACATTTCTTGGTAACAAATGAGCAAAATAATAATGATTTGCATTTTTATAATGCAGAAATCGTGGTTTAACTATAGATCAAATTATAGGAGTTGTCAGTTAAACCAGATCTGAATAAATTATCTAAATTAGAAACTAAATGTGTAGCCTTGTGCTAATAAAATATGTATTCTAATATTTCACAGTTGCATACATGGCTTCATCAGAGAAGTTACTTCATTAATTATTCAAATACAAATATTTTTTATCAACTTTAATTCCTTTTAAATATTCATTCATTTTTAAATATTTATTATTATCCCATATTATGACAAAAATAATATTCATATATATATACTATATTCATAATCACATTATTGATAATGAATATAGAAAGCAGATATATAAAGCCAAATATATATAATAAAAACTACGGATATCATAAATTACCTGCAATGTTTATTGTATATATAGTAAATTAATATTGTAGATACACATTCGTCAATAAATCTTACAAGACAAGGCACATTGAACAAACTGAATAATCGTGTATGAATTATTTATATAATCAGTTCTAAATTTATAATGCATTTTAATTAAATTCTTGGCGTTAGATTCAGTTATTTTTCGTTTACTTTCTGATAAAGTTTGGTGTCATAAAGATTACTTGCTGTTAAACTTTAATGTCATAACGTTTATTTGATAGTTTATCAGATAGACTTATCATAAAATTGAACACCAAATGTTTAGGTTCTTTAAATATTAAACAAGATCAGTACAGAACACAATAACTCACAGCTTTATTGTCTTTGGACGTTTGTTTGGGGTTTGGTTGTTTGCTGACATTGGCGATATTCTTAATTGATAAATAAATTAATATAGATCAAAACTGTTATGTATGTGTCATTTAGAAAAGTATTCCATTAATATGAGTAGCCACCAAAATATTTTAATAATGTTATAAATGTGAATTTTAAAACTGAAGAGTTTCAATTAATTATTCCTTTCGTGAATTTAGTGTAATTGTTTTTTGATATAAAATAATATGTTTTTTATTTTTGAATACTTATTCTATTCTATAATTGTAATCTTTTATTCTTAGTTTATCTCTGGTCACCTAAACAAACACATACCTTGGACCTTTCATTATTGGCATTGTCAAGTAGTGATGGCTATAAAAGAATAACACTGATTCATTAAACAAGAAGTGAGAGAAATAGTTGTGTATCGAACAGCATTATTAAATACAACTATTGGGCGTTGTTTCATCCGTTTCATAATTTAATCATTTAAAAATGTGAATAGTAAATAACTAACATAGGAGTAACCAAACATAACAATTACCTGATACTTTGATATAGTTAAGCTTTCCTATAGATGTGGTCAACGTGAATAGTACAAAAGCAAATTGTAAATTTTCATAAATTAATAACGAAAAACAACATATTATGTTGGATTTACATGTACATTATATAAAGTAAGACTGGTATCAATCTCCATTATTCTTTTCCAGTGAAATATTATAGCACGTCTCTGCGAAAAGTCTAACCAATTTACCTCATTTGGGAGTTAGTTTCATCTATGTAATAATATTTTACTTGTAGTAGAATAATACTAAGTTTAAAATATCATTGATAGATACCTAAGTAGCTTATGTGAAATAATATAATTTTAGTTGTTTTTTAAAATGACAATGAATCTTTTAGTGTATTGTATATGTTGCAATGTGATAATTATTTAATATATTTTCAATTTTTACAAACTTGTCGATAAAAGAACGAAAATGGATCGTTGTGAATATCGAAAACGCATTTACATAAATTATAAAGTTATATATATTGTATATATGTTTGTTTTAATTCAATTTTAAATATAGTAGTACAAACAAAAATTTTGTAAAATATATGTAACGTTGACTAGAGTTAATTCGTCACCATTGGGTTATAACTTCGACAGGACATGTATTTTGTAGTCTGATGATAAATACAATGCATATATACCATGAAATCCGGTGTATTAGGTCGCACCGGCATATAAGTCCCACCCCCACTTTACAATAAAAAATACTAATTATTAAATGTTCGGTGTATAAGTCCCCTAACTTTTATTATGGATTGTCCATTTTTTGCATTGGAAGGTATATTTCTATTTTGGATTGTATTTCTGTCAAAAAATCAGTTGTTTAATTTAACCAATTATTCCATTTAGAGATAAATTGATTGTTGTATACGTGTTATAAGATTTATTTTTTATTGTTGCTATATTTATTAAACTAAGGTAATTGAATGAGCTGTGTTGTATTTTTGTGTGATATATGACCACTATCGAATATAGAAGCTAAAAATGCATAATACATTGCACAATTTATAAATATTATTTTATATTATTTTAAAATATATGACAATACGATATTGTGCATTAAATTGCTTTTGCCATGCAATCGTAGAACAAAACAAAAAAATCTATTGAATATTAATTATTTAAACGTGCAGTTTTTACAAATAGGGACATTAACTCCCACGAACAATGTCTTAAAATGTAATTAAAGTCTGTTAAACTACAATGTAGTATTCCCCTCGTCTTTAACATCCTCGCTGTTCCTCTGATGCCTGCAGCTCTGGCAATCTCTGGTGCCACTGCAATGACTACTCTCGATTGCCCTAATGAATCCAACTTAGTCGTCCGCAGTGAATCTAACATGATGTTCTATGCAGAGCCTATCTTTACCCCCTTGTCGCGTGACGTCACGATATTTGAAAACACTCAAGAATTTGTCGTCTTGTACCCCTGACAAATGTCGAATCAGCAACCCCGAATTATCTATAAACTATTAAAAACCTACTCCTCCACGATTTTGCATGACGGACTATTACAATAGAAACTAGATTTTGTTCTATTTGCGGTAGATAATTTGGTTTAATTTAACCAATGTAAAACAATGTTTGTAATACAAAATATCTTTGTAATATCATATACAATACATTCACTGTAAAATAAAAAGTAATATGTTGTATCTATGATAAACTAATCCCAGTTAACGGTAAAGTAAAATATGTGTCATTATTAAACTAAACTAAAAAATATATAGAATAGATAAAATAGAATTGTTTGGGGTATACATCGAATTTTAGGGTAGTATATAATACGTAGTATTTTCTTAATCAATAAATATATAATCATCGTACATAATATTGTTATTACAAATTTTATAATTATTATATATATAGTGCGGTAAGCCAGGTTACCATGATAAATGGATGATCTGTAATAACTATTTTTTCAACATAGGTAATCATGCATATAGATATAAATTAACTATATAAACGAAGTTTAGGTACGATAATTATAAATGTGTTGATTAAGAAAACAACAATAAACGTACTCACCGGGAAAGTGAGTGAAAATTCAACCCAAATATCTTCTTATAAAGTATACAAGTGACCCTTCACATAATTTTACAAGCACCTTTTCATTTAAATAACATTTAAAAATTTAATTTAATATTTTT
Organism: Coelogynopora nodosa; assembly: GCA_034780555.1. Lineage (NCBI taxonomy): Eukaryota > Metazoa > Platyhelminthes > Proseriata > Coelogynoporidae > Coelogynopora > Coelogynopora nodosa. The sequence continues at coordinate 8,279 of JAUZND010004990.1, forward strand.
CTATAAAAACAATTTCTATAAATAAAGGACAAAATAATTTATTGTATTTTGGACATATTTCCGGCGGAGAAATATTTAAAATGTATGTATTATTATATGAATGTCATACTTTTGTACAATTAAATATATCATATTCGTAACTATGTAAATGTATATCACTAAAAATCGAGATAAAATGTTATATTTAATTACCTCAAGTGATCGTAATTTAGTAGTGTGTTCCAAATGTTTGTGATGATCGTTAAATATTTCTGTTAATGATTGGTATTTACTTTGTTCTTGTGGCTTTTGATTTGAAATAAAATCGTGAGCAGGTTTAAAACTATCCATTAATTATGCAAACTAAATTACAAAATAAATTAACAAAAGGGAAACGGTTAGATTTAATAAACCATTAATAAATTCTGTTTTAGTCGTTTAAAGTTGAACTTTTATTATTATTCAACATCTATATGCTAGCACATTTCCAAAATAATATATAGATCACATTTTAAAATGTTTAAAAAAATCAATTATTTTAAATAACAAAATTGTCAATGAAAAAATATTTACCTACTATTATAATTGTATATTGATTGTCTCTAAATTATATTTCAAATAAAAATAGCTGAGAAAGTCCTACAATGATGTCATTAAACTTACAATTCAAAATTCTATATTTTTAACCCAGACTTTGTATCCATATCAAGAGTTATTTGAAGTAAAAATTAAATTATATGATTTATACAAAACATTCCCGGGATATATTTGAATATTATTAAATTATATTATTTAATCAATATTAATTTTCCGGGAGTTATTTGAATAACTCCCGGAATATTCAAAATAAACCATTGCAAAAATGAGTATGGATTAAATGAGGTAATCTATTAATTTTAGGGTGTTCGGCTTTCGGGATTTTAAAACATCACCTTGTCACCTTGTACCTCCAATTCACGGGCGACCTTTGGAGACATGCATGATCATTGTCCTCCAGCCCTTCCTGTCCACAACCTTGTCCATCAATTTACGAAGTGTTTCTCCTGTCGCATCCTTTATTTCGTCGATCATAGTGTGGGTGGTCTTCCTCTCTCTCTCCCTCCCTCAATTTGTCCTAACATAATTGTTTTCTCTAGACATTCTCCCTGTCTCCCTTGCTATGTGTCCAAAGTAAGTGAGTTTCTGCTTGAGGATGATTGAGCTCAGTCGCATAGGGTTGCTCAGTTCTTGAAAAATCGAGATGTTCGTCCTTCGTGCTGTCCAGGAGATTTTGAGTAACTTTCGCCAATACCACAATTCAAACGCGTCCACTCTCCGCCTGTCCTTCTTTCTCAAGGTCCGCGCTTCCGCTCCATATGTAACAATTGGGAACACCAATGCGTAAACCAGCCTCTTTTTCGTATCCTTGCTTATATTCCTGTCCTTCCAGATTTTCGATAATCCTGACATTGCCGCTCTTCTTAATCAGACTCCTCCCCATTCTTATTTATTATAGGTTGGAGAGCAGCCCAGCCGGTTAAGGCGCTGGTGATTTAGTGTGAAGGTAGCGGGTTCGAATCCCAGCGGTGTACACCTTATCTCTCCCTGGCAGACAGCTGTGTCCGTCGAATGTGCGACCTTTGATTGGTTCGTGTTGCATGAAAAAATAATCCTCTTTGTGCGTATGTCACATTGAAAATATAGCATATTATAAAAAAATTTAAAAAATTAAAAAATAGGACTATCTAAAGAGTTAGCCCCTCGATTATCGACTTTTTTTCTATTGTTTGAAACTTACGAAACTTTTGCATTTTTTGGTTTAAAAACCGTGGAAATCGGCCTAATCAAACTCAAATGAGAGTCGTTCAAAGTGTTATAAATTGCATTTTTATTACAAGTGTTATACAATGTATACAAGTAGTATGTTGACGTTATATGTTATTGAAATATGGTATTTTCAAATAGCCCGTTGAGAGAATAATATCATGCATAAGCAACCAATATGAATAAACAAACAAATAAACTAATTAATTAAAAATCTCATTTTTTTATCAACATTGTTTTCCACTTTTGTCTCTATAGATGCCCCTTTGCAAAATATGTTTCAGTAACATTTAGCATCTTTTAATAGCCCGTGAAAAACTAAATATTACAATAATGAGATCATTAATTAACTTTTACTATATGAAAAAAAGTGAAGTAAACAAAGGAACAAGTAAAATTTATCTTAAAATAAAGAACATTAATATTTCGCAAAATTATAATATTCATGTGTGACGGTTCCCCTTTTAAAAGTAATAAGTTCTGGAAATTTAGTATTTATAAATAGCCCGAGAAGTGGCTAAAACTATTAAATGGTTTTTAATGCTATATATAAATTGGTGTAGTTTTATTCTGAACAAATTAACATAAATATGTATTGAGAGCAAAAATGTGACTTTCCGTTATTTGACAAATAGTTTGCACATTAGCAAAATATTTTCAGTAGCATTTATCATCTATAAATAGCCCGTGAAAAACTGAATAAATTGAGATAATTAATTCATTAACTCTATGGTATAAACAAAACGGGAACTTAAAAACGGAACAAACTATAAATTTTAAACACGATAAATGTAATAAAATTAAGCATTTTTAATAACCGCAATAATAAGCTTTATTAACAATTTATCACAGGGGATTTATTTTGTAGAGCGTGAAAAACTTATCGGAATAAGTATGAAACATTTATTTATATTTATTTATATATGTATGTATATATATATATATATATATATATATATTTATTTATACATTTATTCAAATTTATACGTGTCTAAAGTTGTTCAAAACGTTCCGTTTAAATTCATATGCTAGTCATAATAATTGAACCTTTTATTAATATTATTAATTTTATTATATAATAAAAAATAAATAAGTCAACTTAAATATATAAATAAATAAACTTCTTATATATGTATATTGAATAACTTCCTTGAACACTATAAAATTAATAAAAGCATTATACATTTATGGACTCATATGATCACGGATGTGAATAGCTTCTTTAACGTGTCTGTCGGGGTGATCCTTAGCATATTCTAATGTTCTTGCAGTAATAAATGAAAAAAAAGAGTAAGAAGCAAGAAGTATTTACACTAAGCAAGATCATCTTCTGAAGAACTTACTTTTTTTCATATGA
>JAUZND010004992.1:0-11417 GCA_034780555.1 Coelogynopora nodosa
GATCACTCACATCCTTGCATACTTTCATTGATCACTCACATCCTTGCATACTTTCATTGATCACTCACATCCTTGCACACTTTCATTGATCACTCACATCCTTGCATACTTTCATTGATCACTCACCATCGAGGAGATGTACATAGCGACATTCAGCGTTGCGGTGACACTTTCCCGCCTTGAAATCCCGACAGATGGGAAGCGTTTCCAGCAGCTGAAAGTGAAGAGAAGAAGAAGCGATCTTTACGTCGAAATTATAATATGACCATCGACTGCATAAATCTAATTAACTGTGCTGTTGCAAGATGCATAGTTCATCGTTTCCGGGACATATAAAAAAGGACATATCATAGTATTGTTTTTATTGGTTCATATGGCTAAACAATAAAAAATAATGTTGGGGGAAAAATATTTGCATTTTAATTTTTTGCAATAAAATGTAATTTCATGAAACAAAAGGAAACACAAGTAAAATATGAAAGAACGATTCGATATCAGAAGTAATATAATTATAGAGAGCCTCAATTTTTCCCCAGAAAGGTTCACAGAAGTTACGTCACCTGCATAAGTGTCTTCTAAATTACTATAATACCCTTTAATGTAAGTTCTACACTTAGTTTAGCACACGCATTCATAAACTTGGTTATTATCATGATTACAAGTACTGAATGTCAACATCTATTTTATATATGTATATAGTAAGAGAGAGACAGATGGAGAGAGAGAGAGAGAGAGAGATAGTGCTCCGATATACCCCCATTATCAAGCTATTCAACTATTCTCAACTGTGCCATTATATAGAAGAAGACGTAGAGCAGCCATCCAAAGATTCCTCGAGAGAGAGAGAGAGAGAGAATGGCGTCCACCGAGTGATTGTTTACAGAGCAGCTTGACAACCAATTCGTAGAGGGTGGTACACTCTTACCATCCAATAATAACAATAGGCAGACAAACACAGCATAGATGAGATTGTGTTGTGTGAGTGTGTGAGGGAGTACACATCGAGCCTTCTCTTCTTGAGCTGACACGGCACCACACAATAGCGGACATTTACCAGAGAGAAGTCTTGCTGACTCTTCGTTCAAGTTCTGCTCTATCACAGAAGACGGACCACAGTTGCTTCAATACTCGTGTAGACTGCAGACTGTTAAATACAAACTGGCATAATTGAATCAAATTGGAATCAAAGATTCTGTTTTTGGAATTAGAGTCTGCTTTGTAAAGATGTGTAATTATTCAACAATGGCTTTTTTCATGAGCCGTATAATGATCCTATGCAAAAGCAACCTTGACTCAATATTGACTCAATATTGACTCAACCTTGACTCATATAATATTGCAGCATTTCAAACTGTAGCGATAGAAAAATCAATAACATGCCATTGGTATTTAAACAATAACGATGACGTCATGAACACTTCTGCAGATATATTATTATAGTTACCAATATTTACATACGTCCATAATCTTTGATTGAGAATATAATTTACGTCACATAGTGAAGACTTAATATTTAAAACCAAAATTGTTAAAACTATATTCCGCTCAGCTGTTTCGCCTTATTTAAGAATTGGCGCGATTAATATTTGATTAGTGATGAAACAGTACGATTTCATAATTACTTCTAAATGGTCTTTAGATAGCACACATAGTGACTTATAACGCTGATATCGCAGCAACCTTGCAGCATAACCATCGGGTCTCTTTCAAGGACCCAAAGGGACCCGGCCATGATTGTCAGTCTTACCTGCCCCTTGTCATTGATGTAGGCCACATTGGTGGGCGGGTTCAGGGCATTCTGAGCGCCGAAAGAGGTCTGGTTGAACATCAGTCTACTCGTGTCCCCGGATAGTTGCGCGGCAACTGGAGGGGGGTGAGGGGGGAGGGGGCACGTATGGAGAATACAGGCATCCTAACAGCTGCTCAAATAATTTTCAGGAAATATGTTAAGCCCCCCATTATCCACCACCGCCTTATGGCGAGGCGAGCAGGCGAGCCTCTAGAAATTTTTCCAGTTTTAAAGCTTAGTTTGGCTCTTTGGTCTGTTAAATCAGGTGTTTTTATGCCGTGCTATTTAAAATTGTACAGGTCTAGACTCTAGTCTAATCGGGAAATACTTTTTAGAATAAAAATTAATTGTTTGGATAAATGCAAATAACTTGTAATTGAATAACTTTGAGAGTAAATTTGTACAAAAAGTTAATAATGAACATAAAGGAAGTAAGTTATATCGTGAAAATATATGAATTTATGAGATTAACTGATTAGCTTATACTATTGTAACACATATGTATATAAGATACATTAAGTAGAGTATGGATGAGTATACCCATACCCCTATTAGAAAACAGTGCCAAATTGTCAATCTCAAAACTAATCAAAATTCCTCTGAAATTTCAGGAAATTTAGGAGGCCTATTTTAACCAATATGGACTCGATTGGAAAAAGATTATTCTGTACTTTTAGACACTGAACCAGCAGTCCACTTATGAAATATGACAGAAACTTAAATAAATACTAAGAAAAATAAAAATGTGATCGCAAAAACCACACAAAATGCCAGGGGCCATTACCTTTTTTCAAGAGGTGCTATTTTCGCAGATAAAAAAGATAACTAATATTGGTATTATTGATTATTATGCGTGTTCCCCACCTGTCACACAAGCCCAGATACTCGAAGCCATAGTTAAACTTGGCGTTGGCCATCTGAATGCTCAACTGCTGCAGCGGGTCCTGCTGCTTCGGATCGAAGTAGAACCGCATATGACTCAGCCAGGCAAAGGACTTGTTCGAGGCCACTCCGTCCTGCATCAACTGTCGGATCACATCCCTCTGGTGCACGTGCTCAATGATCAGGTGCTCCAACTTCAGCCTACGCACCGGCGGCTGCTCGCGCAGCACCGAGTCTGCCAGCACGTTCAACGTGTTCTCCACCACTGTGAGGCAGGACTGGATGGGGCCCGTGTCGCCCGGCTTGTTGGCCGTTGCCATGGCGGCGAGGGCGGCTTCCATCGACTCGGACCACATGATCTGGGCGGCGAGGACGACCAGTTGGGCGTGATTGCGATCCACCCAGTTGAGGAAGCCGTTGCTATCCAGTTGGCCACCTGCGGGCCGTAGCGCCTGAGAGGTGGAAGGTCAGGTTAGTCGGAGAACACCAGTCCCCTGCATGTTCCTCCCCTAACATCCCCACAGCACACCAGTCACCTGCATGTTCCTGTTCCTCCCCTAACATCCCCACAGCACACCAGTCACCTGCATGTTCCTCCCCTAACATCCCCACAGCACACCAGTCCCCTGCATGTTCCTCCCCTAACATCCCCACAGCACACCAGTCACCTGCATGTCCTTGACAGCCTGGTTGAGGTACTTGGCCAACGACATCCTCATCTCCTTTTCGAGCATAGTGAGCCAGTCGTTGATCCTAGGGTTGTCCTTGATCGACACGGGGGTGATGTAGTCCACATCTTCGCCCTCTTTTGAGGTCAACCCCAGAACGACTGTGTTGTCCTCGTTCAACTTGATCGTGTGCACGCCGGCGAACATCTTTTTGAAGTGTTTCTGTAGTCGGGGCACGTTGTTACTGTTACCGATGATCTCCAGCAAATCTTCGTCTCCCACGAAGTAGAACCTGTACAACAAGCACCACAAAAAGAAAAATCAATATAATCAATATCTTCTACTATCTTTGTGCCCCCCTGTGACACATAGAATACAAGTGATAATGGTTACCGTGGGAACGAGGACCTCTGCCGTTCAAGATACTCTCCGAGTGACTTCTGAATCTTGCCCAACAGGTCGGCTAATCGCTCCAACTGGCGCTGCACGTCCTTGATGTTCAACACGTCCATAACCTGCGGCGACTTGGACACCTTCTTCATCAGACCGAGGAATTCAGAGCTCACAGACTGGAACCTCTGCGACTCTTGGGGAAGGAGGACTTTGATGTCAGCCGAGCCGGCGAAGATACCGTCCAGATAGACCCAGCGACGTTGGACATCGATCCACACGTCGAAGAGGGCATTGATGCGGTTCAGACGGTCCTCCCAGGCCAGCGCCTCTTCTTCGAATTGCTGAGTGTGGTGGGGGAGGGGGTTGTGTTAGTGCACCTTCCCTGCATACTACTTGCATAATGTTACGAGTGTACAGCAGAATTCAAATAGGAAATTTTTGAAGAATTACTGAATGTTTATGAGGTTTTGATGTAATGACTCATTGTACACATATTATTAAAAATATCATACTGTTCATAAATTAAGATTATTACGTGAGTGGTATTGTAAAAGTATTATTTTAAATTATCAGTTTAATTGCAATTAAAACTAAAGTATGTAATTATTTAAAATAACATTTAACAAAGTAAAAATAAGAAAATTCCGAAATTAAACAAATCATATAACAATTTTAATTACAGCAAAATACAGTGTATGGGCAAAATAACTGGTAAAGAACACAATTCAACATAATTTCTGGGATATCCAACATTGGCAGATACCGTATGGTGGATCAATTTAAATATTTATAATTAAATTATCAATTTTCAAACGAAAATATACACAAAATTAAAAAATAAACCAAATCATGTTTTTTGACCATCACCCGCGGGCCAGTGTTTCACCTCCACATACTACTTCCACACTAATCCAGGTCTCACCTTGAAGTAGGGCGAGAGCTTCATGGCAGTGACGCTACTGATGTGCTCCTTGACCTTGTTGAACAGATCGTCCCAGCCCCGGATCAGGCGGCACTTCTGCTGATAGTTGATCAACTCCAGTTCGTAGTTCTTCCACACTTCGGTCACCTGTTTGAGGAACTCCTCCAGCGCCTTCTCTCCCTGCGCCACCAGGAGGACCTCGCGGATCACCACGTCGTTCTTGAGCAGGTCGATGTCCCACACCTACAGGCGGAACAAGACAGCAGCGAAGGAACTAGAGTCAGGTTCCCTTGCAATCTTGTAGTAAAGGCAGAACTGTTTTCAGGGATATCGATATAATGATGGACACCTTTCTTTCGTTTTACCAATACTGTATTGATTTTTCTGTTAAAATTGTTTAATTGATCGCAGAAGAAAATAGTCAGGTTTTTTCCAAATATTATGTACCTACAACATTTTTGTTTATGTCAATAAAATAACTCTAATGAAGGAAAATACGTTTTTTTAGTTATGATTACAAGGCGGGATATCCTAGTTAGCTGCTCTGAGAATGCATAAATGATTTAGTGTTATTTATTATAGATTATAAGATTATTTATTGAAGATATTACAAATTTGCACACTTTCGAAACTGTGCTTTACAAAACTATGAATATCCAGTAATGTAATATATTAAATCGTGAACTAATAGTCAGGTCAACTAATGTTCGTCAGAGTAGATTGCTTACGTATATCATACGTCATAAGATGCCCATGTGAAGTTCGCAGAGATTAATCACAAAGGTCCGTCGTGGCATTTTTCGATCACTTTTAACAGGTTTTCACATACAGTGCAATATTTAATTTATTATAGAGCAGATACAAAATACGTGATCTGAAACACATTATAAATCTTATCATATTATCATAATTAATAAAATGATCAATAGTACCATTCTGGAGAACAACGCTATGATGATATTATTAAAATTAATACTTATTTCACATAAAATATTTCGAACACAATAATTACAAAACTTTTTCTGCAGTGGGGAACAATTTTAGTAAAAACAGTTACCCATTTCGTCCATTCTATTATTCTTTATTGATTTTTAATCATTAATAATTCCCTGCTCGTCAATAAACCAACATATAACGCTTTTAATATAATTTATTTTTCCATAACATGACTTTTTACAAACAAGATACATCATTTAAATGACCAATTCCACGATGAGCGTCTACAACGATACAATGAGAAGGTATGACGTCATAGTGGATCGTACCTGCCCCAAAGTGAGCTCCGACAGGACCCAGTTGACCGAGAGTTTGCGCATCAGAGTCTTCCAGTGACGCTCCTTCAGTGCTTCCGACTTGAGCTCGACGATGATCACGTTCGCCTTGGCGTAGGTCATGAGCAGCCGCTTCACGTGCTCGTAGCTCGCGTATTGCCGGAATCGAGCGGGCAACTCCTGCAATCGATACACCAGTCCAGGCGATTAGCCGAGCGATCGATCGATAGTCGGTCGATAAAATTAAACGTTCAATTTAAAGTCCGAATTTGAGCGTTTATAATTTATTGTCAGCCCTTGACAAATATAGCAACAATAATTAAATTAACAACAAATCAATTAAATAGATGCTAATGAATATACCAGGAGATTAGCCGATCGATCGATCGATCAATAGTTGTTCGATAAAATGACAAATTTAGCTTCAATAATAATAATTATACAAATCAATTTAATAGATACTTACCAAGAAAATATATTTCCATTAACTTGTAACTATTATTAAAAATATTCCGACTATACTGAACATTATTATCAGATTTTCCTGATTTCCATGGCAACTGTATAATTATAATTTAAAATACACTTACACCACCCCAAGGATTTCTTTAAAACAAACAATGTCTGCATTCGAATCTTGTTATAATACATAATTAATATATTGTAAGTTTTCCTTTATAAAAGTGAAATTCTTCAAGTTATCCATCCTAAAATAGTTAATATATCTAATTATCTTTAAATGTAAAAACAAGAGAATATTATTTATGTCACTTGCTCGAAAGGAACTAGGTGTGTGTATTGGTTGCATAGAACTAGTCCACAGTGTAATATGGTCGAAAATGAGAAAACCACAAATTAATAAAAAACAAATATATTGACAAAATCTGGAACCCACCCATGACTATGTAATTTCACTATACAATGTTGTAATTAAAACATATGAAATATTCTTTGATCTAAAAATTCCAATAAAAAAGTAACCCATTTATCACGAGGTCCAACCCCATAGCCACCCATTTAACACGAGGTCCAAACCCCATAGCAACCCATTTATCACGAGGTCCAAAACCCATAGAAACCCATTTATCACGAGGTCCAACCCCATAGCCACCCATTTATCACGAGGTCCAAAACCCATAGCAACCCATTTATCACGAGGTCCAAAACCCATAGCAACCCATTTATCACGAGGTCCAAACCCCATAGCAACCCATTTATCACGAGGTCCAACCCCATAGCCACCCATTTACCCCCAGGTCCAACCCCATAGCAACCCATTTATCCCCAGGTCCAACCCCATAGCCACCCATTTATCCCCAGGTCCAACCCCATAGCAACACAGACAGTCTCACCTTGAGCTGGGTAGACAGAGCATCGATCTGTTGTCTCAACTTCCTGGGCTGCACAGTGAGCCAGGTCGTCTCCTTCATCTGCTCAATCTGCTCCCACAGGCGGGAGAGGTCCATCCAGACCCCCTTGAGATCGTGCAACTCCTCCAGCGCCACCTGAACTCGCTCCTCACTGGGAGACATCACGCCCACCTCGGTGAGCTCCAGGGCCTCCTTGGCCTTCTGGATGTTCTCTCGTTCCTCTCGCAGCCGGGTCAACTTGCCCTCCAAGATCGTCAGCGACTGAACAGAGAGAGTCAAATGTCGTGATACAATAAATAGTTAAATTGAATAATGGAGAGATTCTTCGCTGTAACAAACTTATTCTACACATAAATAGTAAATAAGACAGGGTTCCCACACTTCACTCCATTTGAAATTCAAGAAAATTGAAAGGTTCCATTCTTTTTTTCAATGGCTTTATAATTTTCACAAACATTTCGGTGACCATTTTACAATTTTTTGGCATTCTGAACAAACTCTCCTCGACAGACACAGCTGTCTGCCAGGGAGAGATAAGGAAGGTACACTGCTGGGATTCGAACCCAGCACCTTCACACTTAATTACCAGCGCCTTAACCGACTGGGCTATCTCACCACCTAACTAATATAATGTTTCTGATTCAAACGATTTGTCCTATATTGACTATAGTACAAGATAATTACTTAACGAGTTGTTTTCATACTTCAAATCAATGTCACTTTGAAATCAGTTCCCTTAATCAAAATTAATGAATGGACTAAATTTTGATCAAGATTAGATTTTCTTATATTCAAATTTACTTGAAATTCCAGTGTTCTAAGGGGGTTCTCTAGGTTTAATCATAATATCAAAAAATTAAATTCGAAATAATTCATCAATAAGGTGTAGAAATTATTTACGAATATATGAAAGTAACAACATACGAACAAACAAACTTTATTAACTTCATGGAAATTTTACATTTTATTGATTTTTTAAAGATTATTCTGAAACTGAATTTTAAGAATGTTTTTTTTTAAATATTAGGTATATTTAAATGTTCGAAATTTTAAGGAGTAATATTATAAAGGTAAACAAACATACTTTATGTTTTTCGTGGCGTGTTACAAATTGGCTAAATATTAAATTGACAAACTGATGACGTCATAAGTGACGCAAGGCGCACCTGTACAGCCTCCTCTGGCTTCAAGTCACCTCCCACCGGCTTTTCCTTCTCCCACGAGGCCAGAATGTCCGCGGTCTTGCTCTCCACGATCTTGTCCTCCGCCACGATCTTCATCTGCAGCGAGGCCACCTGGTTGGCGATGGTGGCATCCTTCCGCCTGAGGATCTCCTGGAAGGCGGACCACTCGCCGTGGATGTTGTCCGAGTCGAGCCAGTTGGCCGGGAACTGGAAGCGGTCCCGGTAGAGGATGTTCTGGCCGCTGCGGTAGAGCTGTTATCACGGGGGGCGGGGGGGGGTCGTCAAACACGTAATTCTATTGTTTAGCATCGCTTACTTTTACCAGTTTTCCAGACTATCAATTCCAGAAAAGCTAGAAGTTATCAGTATTATGGATGAACTGCTATTAATGATATAGCAGTATATTTAACACATTATCACAATTATAAATATCATTAATGAATTAAAATAACTAATACCATATTATTAGTGTCCTATTAATTATAGAATTAATATAAATGTATACAAAATAACACACAAACAAATGTTAGACTTCTAGTTTCAATATTAGCTGACATATTTTGTTTCTAATATTGGTACAAAAATTGAATTCCCTGCATTTTCCAGAACTGTACGAATCATATATAGACGAGAATTTCACAATAAATATAAAAAGGGGCGTCGAAATATCGCGTCATAAGATCTAAGAATAAATGTTCTAAACAAGGCTTCCAATGACGTCATAGTAATAGTGCACAACTTATCGCATTGCACTGCTAGATCATGACGTCAAAAAATATCAGTGATTAAGGTACCAGATCTAAACAACGCTTCCAATGACGTCATAATAATATTACACAACTTATCGCATTGTACTGCTAGATCATGACGTCATAAAATATCAGTGATTAAGGTAACAGATTGCACAACTTATCGCATCGCACCGCTAGATAAGATGATGACGTCACCAACCTCGACTTGCTGCTCCCAGCCCTTCATCTTCCTCTTGATGTTCTGTGTGTAGGTGATGAAGTTGACCGCATCCCCAGTGCTCCCAGCATCGATCGACTGTTGCTCCAACTCCGACCTCGCCTTGGACACCTGGGAGAAGAACTCCTGCATCTCACCGCCCAGGTTGGTGCCGAACTTACTCAGGATCTCCTTGTGCCAGTTGTCGTACTTGAGGGACACCTTGGACTGGACCTTGCCGAACATGATGACCAGAGGGCCGAACTCCTTCTGGGTCTCGGCGACGTCAAAGTGTTTGCGCATGCTCTTGATCTCGTCCAGAACGTTCATCCACACCTGTGTCGCGGCAGGAGGGGGCAATGTTGACGAACATGTGAGAAGAGAACACAACAAGTAAGATGCTACTCGTCAATTATCGATCCAATTGCTCATCAATCAAATACCTATTTACTCGATAAATAAAATTATAAATTAATAAATCCAATTATTACTCAATAAATCAAATTTTTAATAAATAAAATTATAAATTAATAAATTCAAGCATTAATCATTTAACAAAATTACTAATCGATAAATATAATTACTAATAAATAAATCCAAGTACTTAAGAAATTAAATTATTAATCAATGAATCCAAATACTAATCAACCGCTACTCAACAAATGCAATTACAATACAAAAACAATTAATTAAATTACTAATAAACCAATACAATAATTAATTAAACAATTCAATAATTAATTAAACAATTCAATGACAATTACCAATCAATTAATTCAATAACAATCACTAATCAATTTTTTAATTACTAATTAATTAACTCAATTACCAATCAAATAATTTAATTACTAATCAATTAATTAAATTACTAATCAATTAATTAAATTACTATTCAATAATTAAATTACTAATCAACTAATTAAATTACTAATAAATTAATTAAATTACTAATCAACTAATGCAATCAATAATTCAATTACTAATCAACTAATGCAATCACTAATTCAATTCATAATTAACTAATTCAATCACCAATAAACAAATTCAATCACCAATCAACAAATTAAATTACTAAGCAATTAATTAAATTACTAATCAATTAATTAAATTACTAATCAACTAATGCAATGACTAATCAATTAATCCAATCACTAATCAACTAATTCAATTACTAATCCAAATACTAATCAATTAATTCAATCACTAATCAATTAATTCAATCACTAATCAACTAATCCAATTATAATGAGGTGGCAAACTTAGCCAATCACTTATCCATTGTATCCATCTGATAACTAATGAACACCATCTCATTTCACATCATGCCAGTCACCTGAATGTTGGTTCCCAGTCGTGAGTAGATCTGATCACTCTGCAGGTCCCACAGAGCCTGGTAATTGGTCCAGGTCTTCACATAGTCTTCCCCGTCCCTGATGATCACATTGACAGCAGCGTGCGCATTCTCCAGCGCCTCTCCGGCGTTGTCCAGACCAGAGAGCAGCTTCTTGTAGGTCTTCTGGGTCTCCACGTCCGCTTCCAACCCGACCTGACGACAGCGGGTCATTGAGCAAGTTGGAGCGTTTGGGAGTGTTGAGCACAGGTGTGGCCACACTTTTAGACCAACATAATTTTAGGATATTTCAGGATATTTTTAAGGATATTTTCAGTCTTTTTTAAGATATTTTCAGTCTTTTTTAAGGATATTTTAGGATATTTTCAGTCTTTTTTAGGATATTTTAGGATATTTTCAGTCTTTTTTAGGATATTTTAGGATATTTTCAGTCTTTTTAAGGATAGTTTAAGGATATTTTCAGGGTTTTTTAAGGATATTTCAGGATATTTTAAAGATATTTTCAGTCTTTTTTCAGGATATTTTAAAGATTTGTTTTGTAATATTAGATTATTTAAGGACCATTTTAAGCAGTTCAGCATTACTTATTAATAACTTTTGTGAATTAACCAAATATAAGTTTTTTTATTCTCTTTAGTA